>CM057154.1:1783230-1882921 GCA_029962745.1 Echinometra lucunter
GAGGGATTGAAGGGATGGAGATATACTTGTTACCACCTTGGGTTTAGTACCCATCTTACTTCAAATTTGATAACTGCTTGTGATCGTATCGTTATTTTACCTTTACAGCTGAGATGAAAGCCAGGAAAGACCCAAAGTACACACTCAACAAGACCAATGTGGAGACAGAAGATATCTTAGGAACACTCTACAAAGAATATCAACCAACAGTAATACATACTTTCATATTATTTATTTTCCACCATTTGAAGTAGCAGTAGTAATGGTAGTAGTAGTATTTTTATCATCATCATCATCATTATTATTATAACTGTTATTATCATTATTATTATCATCATCATCATTATTATTATTATTACGGTTATTATCATTATTATCATTGTTATGTTTATTATTATTATCATTATTGATAATTATTATTTATACTGCACTTTTCCCAAAAGGCCCAAAGCACTTACAGTAAAAGACAATTACATTACGTCACCCCCCCCCCCCCAAAGCAATCCTACAAATACAAACTGCAAAAAAGATGTGTTTTCAAGGCCTTTCTGAAGGTAGTAATTGATGAAGACCCTTTAATTTTCAAGAGTGGCTGAGATGGGTGGTCCCTAGAAAACTGCAATATTAATCAAGTTTAAACTACACTCCTGTTACCTTCCTTACCCGTAAATCTCCTGCTAATGATGAATCATTTTAGTTATTTGATTGTAAAACAGAATTTGATCTTAATCTCTTTATATCCATAGGAAGAGAAAGAAGAAAAGAAAAAGAAAGCAGATAAACTCAATGCGGTGAGTATGTTGTTCTGTAGGGCCTGAAATTTCAGGTATTTTATAAAGTTGGGTACCCTTCCAAATTTCGGGCGGGAGCCCAGTTGATATAAAGAGGGAAGATAAGAGCATTAATCATCACCTGAATTGGAAGGAAACAACTTCATATGATATATTTCATTATTAGCAAAGGTATTCATATTTCCTTGAAATTATTTAGCTGCTATCAATTTGAAAATTTATGCATATTTATAGGGATATTTGGATCATGCTTTTTCTGTTTCATTTGGAAACGGGTATCTATTTTTTCTACCCGTTTCCAGTGGCTCTCGGGCGGGCCCCAGTTACCCGGGTTTTAGTCACAGCCCTATTATTCTGTGTGGAACATGTCAATTAAGTCCATTTTAGCCCGTTGAATACAATTTTATTTCATTATAACACACATTTTCCATAGTCTGCAGCCCAAGCTATTTTGGGATAAGTTTCCAAAGGGTTAATGAAATCCTTTGCTTTGTACACTACTTTATATCCAATGTTTCTTAGGGGATCATAGTGAGTTTTCCTGCACACAGTAAACTTGATCTGTTTTATTGTGTGCAGGGGTACCCACTTTAAACATACAGCTTTAGAATTTTGGGTTTCAATCACTTACATGAATGCAAGGTTAAATTAGATAACCTTGCACCCATGTAGGCCTATACAGGGGAAATTGCTGACAGTGTGAAAGTAGTCTTCCCTGACTCATGTGATACAGAGAAGCAAGAGCGGTGATCACAAAAACCAAAATCTGAGAATTTCACATGATCAAGATAATTAAGATCCAATTGAAAGAATGGGATGGGAATAGGATATTTTATCATCATAGTATGCAAAAATATTTTCTTTTTTGTTTTTTCAAGAATTTGTTGATTATTGTAATTTGTAGTGATTTCCATCCTCAACTATAGAGGTTGGCAGCCACATAAATTTGCTCAGCTCACTATACCAATGCTCCCCTGTGTGGGTTTCAGTAGGGTATTCCATAAGGCATACCGGAGCAGATATATCATCTCTGCTGAGTTACTGACATGACAAATTTTCTTGTACATACCATCAACACTATCCATAGTCTGATGGTTACTTTACTCTCCTCACATTGGGTAATAGTCTCTCTGACTGATGTAAGCTCTGATGACATTCCCTGTCTTCTTCTTGATTCCATTTTAGGCACACTACAGTACGGGTATGGTAGCAGCTGGGTTCACCTCAACAGTTATGGCTCCACAAACAGTTCATGAAGCAGGTGAATAGATATATTCTGATACTAGTCTACAGAGCAAAGACCTTACATGAAACGAATTTAATTAGATTCATTCTGATACTAGTCTATAGCAGACAGGCCTTACATGAAGCAAGTTTAAGTAGATTCATTCTGATACTAGTCTATAGCAGACAGACCTTACATGAAGTAAGTTTAATTAGATTCATTCTGATACGAGTCTATGGCAGACAGACCTTACATGAGGCAAGTTTAAGTACATGTAGATTCATTCTGATAATAGTCTGTAACAGGCAGACCTTACATGAGGCAAGTTTAAGTATATGTAGATTCATTCTGATAATAGTCTGTAACAGGCAGACCTTACATGAGGCAAGTTTAAGTAGATCTATTAGATAATGTTGCTCACAGACTTTGTATGAAGTATGTGAATTGATCTATACAATCAGTAGTGGGATATTAATCTTTGGCTTACAGACCATCCCTAAAAATGCAGACTTCACAAATACAATTATTCTAGTTTCTAGTTCAGTAGGTAAATAAGTAAGTGTGCATATGTAAAAAAATCTATTATTTGTTGATTGTATGATGAAATTTTGAAGTAATGCCCTGATATCATGAGCAAGTTAAGTTATATAACTTAACTGGGGCGACAAAACCTCGCATCTCAAAAATGTTGAATGTTCAAGAGATTGAAAAAACATGACGGCCAAAGCACTGTAACCAATGGGATCTCCTTTCCTTTCCTTTGACTTGCTCTGGGGGCTTCATTTTTGGGGTAAGAGAGCTAGAATTTGGACAGGACATCACTTGACTGATTGTCTAGAGATTAATACAAAAAAGTGATTTTCACCAAAATTTGAGATACAAGGTTTTGTCACCTAAGCGATGATGAGTAGTGGTCTGGTCGATAGGAATTTTTACTTTCGACATGTCGGTAAAAAAAAATCTCGATATCGACATAAGTACGGTTTATTTTTTTCACTGGCTGAAATCGCGGTATACAACTGTGCCCGACTGTCTGGGCACACTGGGGTTGCCGTAGCGGCCTGCCCTGTACCGTAGCAGACTGTGACAGCTGCCTGGACACCTGCCACAATCACACCTTATCTAGTGATGAAATCTTGCCCCACATGTCCGTATTATTTTAATGTACCCATTCATACATTGACCTCAAAGAGTAAAAATATCTGGACAAATTTCCCTCCTGCGTAAGTGTAACTATTTGTTTCGTGTCGTCCATGCAAATGAGTCCGACAATATCTCTCTCCTCGATCGAGCGTGTGTGATATACATAGCGCACTAAGCGCAGGTTGTTTGTGATTGCTGTATGTCCGTTTTGTACGTAGGCGAATGAATACTAGTAGACTAATACAAACTATAATAGACGAACGCATTTGACAGAACCTAATGCCTAGCGATCGCCCTGGTTACGATATCTGTTTTACAAAGGGCAAAATGATCTAAGATCATTGTGTACATTTTCAAACGTCCATTCCATGATGGAAATCTGCAGAGAGCTATAGCTAGCATGCGCTAGCTATAGACAAGTCCGTCACGTTACCGTTAGTTGTAAATACTACATTGTAAATAAGTGTCACCGTCACCATCTGTCTGTTTCGAATGATCGACGTTAATCATGAATTAAACAGACCTCTTGTAGGTTTTTTTTTCTGTCGACATAAAAAGAATCCATGTCAACATGTCAGCATATTTTGTTTGTCGACATTAATGTCGACAAACCTCATGTCGACCAGACCACTAATGATGAGTGTTTTCATGTTGGAATGTATATATAGTGACTTGTACCTTCTCTCTCTTCAGTCAACATTGAGTATGAATGAACTAAAGTGATTTTGCGTATATGTACCTTTGTCTACATGTAGCTGTGATCGATGAGGATATCATAAGATATGAGCGTGTAAAGAAGAAAGGATATGTTCGGATGAATACCAACAAAGGAACACTCAACATTGAACTCAGATGTGATTTGGTAAGTCTTTAACCCTCATCACAAGATTACGAAAACTAGCTTTAGTTGTTAAACAGTAGTAGTGACAACATGAAATAAAATCAAATTCGTGTGCTATCTTATTTATAAAGTATGATTTTTCTAGTTGGTAATTTACCCTGAAAGGACATGATTTGCCATGTGAAATACAATGCTGCATGTACTGGTACATGTATGTAGAAGAAAATAGAGTAGAGCTTAGTAGTTGAAGCAGTGGTGACTACTAAAAATAAAACCAAGTTAGTATGCAAATTAACTTATTTATAAAGTATGAAATTTCTCATTGGTAAATGATTTCCTTAAAAAGGACATAATGAGTAGTTTGCCTTATAAACTTGTCCTATAATGCTGCATGTATGTAGAAGAAAATAGAGTTTAAGAACTGCCCTCCAAATACAGCTCTTCCATTTGAGATTTCTGTCATCATATGTATGTTTGTATTGTATTGTTCTTATTGAACTACATTGATATGTGCATCAACATTTTGTTCTTCTTCCATATAAACATACATGTAAAGATGAATATAGTTATGAATGTAATTCGACATTATATAAACACAAAGTGGAGAAAGCTAAGTAAACAAAAGGACATTAAACATAAGTAAAACACCTGTTTGCTTCTGTAAAGGCTCCATCATTTACTATTTAATGCCTTTGATTCATTGCAAATGTACTTCCACCTTTCCTTCTTGTATCCTAGATAGAGAGAGAATGTATGAACCTCATAGTAAACACACTGTAAGGTATTTCACTTGATTTTCCTATCTCAGAATCAATGTCTAAACAAACTGCATAATACGAATGCTCAAAAGTTACTACTGATATTATTTTGGTGTTAAAATCAGTACAGTGTACATAATGCTTTTCTGAATTGAGGTAGGAGAAACAATTTTCAACAGTAATTAATCAGATTTAATTAACTGAAGGAACTGATTTCCTCAGTTTTAATCAAGTGCAATATGATTTAACCTTTATTGATACAGGTACCTAAGACATGTGAAAACTTCATTAAATTGTGTGCAAAAGGCTACTACGATGGAACAAAGTTTCACCGGTCCATCAAGAACTTTATGGTAAGCTTGCGTTGTCTAAGCTTATCTGATAATTTTTTTCTCTCTCTCTCCTTTTTTTTTTTTTGGGGGGGGGGGGTAACTCTTTCTTGAGATGGCCTGTCAGACCCACTGTTACCGTATCATTTATGCCACCTGTAATAGTCATTAGGAAACTTGGAAGAGTTGGATTAGGACTTATAATGTCTGCATCCTTTTCAGTATGGCATGAAATATTCTCCATAGTCATAACTTCGCAGTAGAAGAATCTGATACACTCATTTCCAAGAAAGAATACATCTCTGGTTGATAAATCAAAGCAACACTATTCTAACTGCAAATTCTGACAAAGAATTTAATTGATGAAGAATGTCTAAGAATGGTTATTTTTTCTTTTATCTTTTTGAAAAACTGTGAAGCCTTATACTATACTGCCATACATTCTACCACCATGGAAACCTTCAAAGGATATCTAAGAATCTGGTAGTTTTTCAAAAAAGATAAAAGGAATAAAAGCCATTCTTAGACATTCTTCATCAATTAAATTCTTTGTCAGAATTTGCAGTTAGAATAGTGTTGCATTGATTCATCAGCCAGAGATGATTTATTATATTATATTTTGTGAGAAATAGGTTATTATTAGTTATGTCGACTTAGGGTTAGGGTTATCTGAGAATTGCACCGAGACGTAGTTTCAAATTGGCAACATTAAATGCAGCGACAATGCTTTCTTGTCAATGATTATGGTTTTATGTTAGTATTTTTCAAATTTTCAATTTGTTTTATTTTGAATTTTGATTTTGTCTTTGTACAGAAATTGATGTAAATCCTTTCGGATGAACATGATTTGTTTTTAAAGAATAAAATAACTGATAAATATTGAATATTGAATTTGTGCTGCAAGGCAGTACCGTTTATCTCGTCATCAAACAAAATAGAGAAGCAAATGTTTTTAAGTGAATGCTTCTGCCTCTCAAAAATCAATGTGTGATATTTACAATAAGGATGTGAAAAGTTATTGAACTTCTTAGGCGTCTTATATTAATGTGGCGCGGAAATGTGTTCCAGACCGCAAAAATGCAAAAATCAAAATGTCTAATAAGACATATTGGAACAAAATTTTAGCAAAGATCATGCCACAAGGAGATCATCAATTTAAAAGGTCTACACGCTACCCATGTAATTATCAATCATTGTTTGAAAAATATGATTTCAACAATTTTTCATTTAGCGTTCCGGACACATTCTTTCGCACCACGACATTAATATAAGAGGCCTTAGTCATTTTAAATCCTGTATTGCATCAAGCAGAAGTGAGAACATGAATATCTCTACATTCTAATATTTCTATTGAACAGATTCAAGGAGGAGATCCAACAGGAACGGGGACCGGTAAGTCTCGTTAGGAATCTTACTTTCCTCTTGAATGTGTTAGTAATTGTCACCAATTTAGTTTGAGCTACTGTATTGTGTGTACATGTTAAAAAACTCCAATGGCTCAATTTCAAGGCTCATTGATTTAGTAACTGTACAGATAACGGCTCACCTTGAACTTATGATTTCATGGATATTATGTGTTTTGATTACTCATGGTGTGGTTTTTGTCAGCTGTAGCAAGAGCAAGATTTAGGTGCCACTTTCCTGATGGCGACAGTGGTGTCAACATTTTAAGAAATACTCTCTTTCCATAAGTATACATGTTCAATTTCCATGAAACTTGTACACAAAACTTATCATGTATCACAAATCATGTGGAACAAGGTCAATAATCATTTTGTGTCAATTCATTTAGATTGTGTTTAGAAAAATTAACCTACATCTGTAGCTCCTGAACAATAATTTTATGTTTTGTATTCATGTAGGTGGGGAATCAATCTGGGGAAAGCCATTCAAAGATGAGTTCAAGCCCAATCTCAGCTATACACCTGTAGCTCCTGATCAATGTCTTTTTGTTTTGTATTCATGTAGGTGGGGATTCAATCTGGGGAAAGCCATTCAAAGATGAGTTCAAGCCCAATCTCAGCTATACACCTGTAGCTCCTGATCAATGTCTTTTTGTTTTGTATTCATGTAGGTGGGGAGTCAATCTGGGGAAAGCCATTCAAAGATGAGTTCAAGCCCATCTCAGCTATACACCTGTAGCTCCTGATCAATATCTTTATGTTTTGTATTCGTGTAGGTTGGGATTCAATCTGGGGAAAGCCATTCAAAGATGAATTCAAGCCCATCTCAGCTATACACCTGTAGCTCCTGATCAATATCTTTATGTTTTGTATTCGTGTAGGTTGGGATTCAATCTGGGGAAAGCCATTCAAAGATGAATTCAAGCCCAATCTCAGCTATACACCTGTAGCTCCTGATCAATATCTTTATGTTTTGTATTCGTGTAGGTTGGGATTCAATCTGGGGAAAGCCATTCAAAGATTAATTCAAGCCCAATCTCAGCTATACACCTGTAGCTCCTGATCAATATCTTTATGTTTTGTATTCGTGTAGGTTGGGATTCAATCTGGGGAAAGCCATTCAAAGATGAATTCAAGCCCAATCTCAGCTATACACCTGTAGCTCCTGATCAGTGTCTTTATGTTTTGTATTCATGTAGGTGGGAAATCAGACTGGAGAAAGCCATTCAAAGATGAGTTCAAGCCCAATCTCAGGTGTACACCTGTAGCTCGTGATCAGTGTCTTTATGTTTTGTATTCATGTAGTCGGGAAATCAATCTGGGGAAAGCCATTCAAAGATGAATTCAAGCCCAATCTCATCCATACAGCGGTGGCTCCTGATCAGTGTCTTTATGTTTTGTATTCATGTAGGTGGGGAGTCAGTCTGGAGAAAGCCATTCAAAGATGAGTTCAAGCCCAATCTCATCCATACAGCTGTGGCTCCTGATCAGTGTCTTTATGTTTTGTATTCATGTAGGTGGGAAATCGATCTGGGGAAAGCCATTCAAAGATGAATTCAAGCCCAATCTCAGCCATACTGGAAGGGGTATCCTTAGTATGGCCAATTCGGGTCCTGACACCAACAAATCACAATTGTAAGTACAGTCATCAGTCCATTCAAATAATTTCAACATTACAACTTTCATGTGATCTGTCACAAGTCTAAGTATTATCCCGAACTTGAATGTGTCTATGTTCACATTTATAGTATATAATCTACACCAGTCAAAGCTCTGTCTAAAGCCCGCCTTGCACTATACGAACTGTTTGGGATCCGATCTTGGAAAAATTTGTTAGCTTTTGATATGAAAATTTAAACGTGAAATCTTCATGATCAAAGTTCCGAATAGTCGTGTGAATACTAAAATCGAAATTCCGGGCTATTGCGAGCTTCCCTGTAGGAATAAAAGCAAACTCAATTACTAATCATAGTGATGTCATAGCAGTCCAGCGATTGCCTACATTTTTGAAGCCGATTTGGCCTTTACTCCAACCACAAGGCTTACAGTTAACCAAAATTTTTGTTTTAGTATTCCTATAATTATTCTGAACTTCAAATAAAATGATTTTACTTGTCTAAACTTTCATATTTAATGCAAAATGCCATTTGTTTAAAAATTGGGTTGCAGTCAGATTGTATAGTGTGTGGTGGGCTTAAGACTTCACGTTTCAATAAAACATCCACATGTATTCCTATCTGGACAAATATTTCATTCTAGAATATTAATAATTCACTGTGAGTAATTGTTACCTTACGTTTTTGATTTGCACCTCTTGCTCATAACATTGACGATAACCTAGTTTTTCCCCCTTTTTTTTTCTTTTTTAGCTTTTTCACATATCGGTCCTGCAAGTACTTGGATGAAAAACACACAGTATTTGGAAGGTAAGTTTGTGATAGTTCCTGGTAATGCATGTTCCTCCGATTGTGTTACAGGTCATCAAATTTGGATGAGTCTGTGGTTGCCCTGATGTGTTGTAGGTGATTACAGTGACTGTATGTTTGTTTTGTTTCAGTGTTATTATTATTTGGTTGGTGTCACCTGTGCCTGGGAGGTGAAAAGTGAACTGAATCACTGTAACCCTCAGGTCTCTCCTCTTGATATAACTGATTGGGGGTGTGCAGGTGGATCACTACACAGGGGTTTCCCCCTACACTTATACGAATAGTGCAGTGGGTTCTTAGCATGCAAAGGTGATGACCCTCCTCTACACGGGGCTTCCATTTAACGTCCTATCTGAGGGATGGAGTGTTTTCCACTGTAACATAGCCTGAAACACACAATGCAGGCTTCAGTCATCTGCCCGGGGTGGACTCGAACCCTCGATCTTTGGTTTGACAGGCAGATGCTTTACCGACTGAGCCAACTCGCTCAGTAATGTTTCATTGTTATAGTGACAATGAATTCCTGTTTGTTTTGTTTCAGTGTTATAATGATAATGAATCCATGCTTGCACTGATTGCATTATAGGTGCTTACAATGAACCCATGTTTGGTTTCTTTCAGTGTTATGATAACAATGAATCCATGCTTGTTTTGATTCAGTGTTGTAGGTGGTCTTGACACACTCTCTGCTATGGAGAAGATAGAGACTGATAAGAAAGACAAACCAGTGGAAGATATTGTGATTCAGGACACCGTCATATTTGTCGACCCATACGAAGAGGTGGACAAAGAGGTAGCCAGACGTTTTTATCATCCGAGTACCTTAAAAGTGCTAGAATACTCATTTTAGAATTTTAGAACAATTATTAATATCATTAAGGCAAAATGTGCAATTCTTTCTAAAATCCAGTGGTATGGTATAAATCCATATTTGGTTGCTTATATACAAGCAGATATATGTAAATGTACTTGCTTTCTTATCAAGTCATATAACATCAAAAATATGCAGAAAACATTTTGGGCACCGTTGTGTGAAGTACGATATAGTTTGTTAAAATCAAATGAAAGTTAAACTGCCTTGGTATAACAATGTGAAAAATTGAACTTTCGATCCCCAAACTTTTGATCTGAAGTATTCACCTGAAATTTGGAGGTAAATATTTTACCATAAAATTCTTGCATTTGGATCAAAAGTTCAATTTTTCACATGGTTCATTCAATTTAAAGATTTTGGAGGAGAGACTGAAGCTGAAAGAAGAGGCAGAAACCAAAGACAAGAAATCTTCCGAGTCTACAGCCGTAACACCAGGACTTTCAGACAAGCCTAGGGTCTACAGGACTGGAGTTGGCAAGTACTTGGCCCAAGCAGCAATGGATAAAACCAGTGAGAGGTGAAAATTCATTATCAGTATGTCATCTGTTTGGAGCGAGAAGGGCATTAACTCATATCATTTTGTAGAGACTAAACACCCTTCTGGCTCTAAACAACCAATATTTAAGTTTGCTTATTTATATCTGTTGATGTCCATGTCGAGGACTTGGAGAGGGGTATGATGCCCCCATTAACCAATTGGATACGATTTGATTTTGATGTAATGCATAATTTCTGTAGACCCTAGCCTGAGTTATCCTGAGCTTAGTAGTCAGCGGGTTAACATCTAGGCTGAGACATGACCAGAATATGTAAGGACCTTGAGAATTGCTTAAAGACCAAAATCCCCTCATTATGTTTATGTAAATATATATTTTTTAAAAATTTGATATTATAATTCATGCAAATTTTGAGTGATAATCGAGTCCCTGGATATGAAATTATTAAACAAGAATCTTTTATAAATATAAACATTATTTAAGAAAATTTTGAAAGTGATTTTAATTCTTACATGTATGTATTCTATTCGATTTTATTACTTTACAAATTTCTTATGTATTTATTTATTTTTAAACTTTAAATTTCGTAAAGTTTGTTTCAAAGTTTCCTGTTTCAGGGTCTTATCTGGACCACTATTCTGTAAGCATTTATGACAATAACAATTTAAAGAGAAAATCATAGCTGATAGTAGAAGATTTATGAGGAAATGCAATTTCCCATTCATTTTGTACACTAAACTCGGCATTTTTCCACTTTCGGGCTGACCTGAGGTCACAAAAGGTCACATGATTTGGTAATTGTATGATCGATTTTCGGAAAATTGGTATCAAAAGATACGCAAAGAAAAAAGTCAGAAACTGGGCCCCGTCTTACAAAGAGTTGCGATCGATTCGGATCAATCACAACTTTGAGATTGATCTCTACTCATATCTCTTAAGTACGCAATTGAGATCAATCTCAAAGGTGAGACTGATTCGAATCAATCGCAACTCTTTGTAAGACAGGGCCCTGGTGTGATTCAAATTGCATGGCAAAAATTGTCGGGGGGAGGGGGGGGGGGGGGGGTAACATGGCCCCCCAAACATCACAAATTATTACTCGGTTCTATCATAATTTGTTTTACCATTTACTTTGACAGACCCTCAACAAGTACCTCTGTAGATACATCCAGTTCAAACAGCAGTGGAGTTATAAAGAGACAAGGAGAAGGAGACAGCAGTTACCAAAGCAACAAGAAAAAGGTCAAAAGTTCAATGAATTTAAGTGATTTCAGTGCTTGGTAGTCGGGAAGGATAGAAGCCTTACTGTGTAAAAGGGGAAATTTTCGCAGAATTAATTTTTCGCGCTCAGCCGAGTTAAACACAATTACACATCTGTAACTTGCACTGACAGTAAGGATAACTGTATTCACATCCAAAATGAGCACAATTTTTTGCGTGGTTTTATTTCATGCAAGTGTCTGCAATGCGAAATGCGTGAAAATTTCTACACTGCGGAATATTCCACGTTACAGTATGTCATTTCATGGTAGGAAATTACTTGGCTACATCTACAATATTAGCAGATGTAGTGTGAATAGCACAAACATTTTTATGAAATTGTCATATACAGAATTATTTATCACCCTTTAAACAACAACTTTCTTTTGTCATATACAGAACATAAATACATGTACAAATAACAAAGAATAGGCATGGTCCAGACCGTCAACGATTTCCCAAAATCATACGAAAAGTTGAAGATAACGCCAAGATTGCAAGTTTCGGGAGATGGGTAGATGTTGTTACTTCCTACATGGATGCAAAATGCTTTGTTACGAATTTGGTGAGCATTTGCCTTTCTAGATGACCAACTCTGACTTCTGATAATTGAGTTTCAGACCACATGCATGCATCCATCTGTTGATATCATTGATGCATGTTCATCCAAGTTATTTCTCTGGTATTCCTTACTAGCCACATTTACAGTTAAACTGGAGTTCTTGTCATGCGATCATTACCGGTATGTGAAAGAAACTGTTCCAAAGCAATTGGGAGAGTTAGATTAGTTGTATATGAACACAGGTGTTGTGAGATTTGGAGATTAACACATTGTTGAGAAATTCACGTACTTTCCCCAAAATGTATATATAATTGCTCTGCACAAAGAGATGAGTAAATGGGACCACACTCAAATCTGGCATGAATGTTACCCCCAGACTTTTCAGCTTTTCTTGTCATACTTCCAGTATGAGGGCATTTGAAGGGCAATCCCTTCTAAGTGAGATTTTTACTATAATATTCTTCCTAACTGACTTTGAAAGAATGAGAAAGCTCACAAATTATTTTTCCCAGAACTAAAGCTACTCTTTAAGGTTGTAGTTATAGATTGTATTAAGCCAAGCTTTATCAGAGCTGGATCAGACAAAATATCCTGTTAAATGGTGTTTTCATTTCAGACTACATGTATATATAGATATATTTTTTTATATGACACCCTAGTTTTGGTTGATGATTTTGTAATTCTTTTAATAAGAAATCTACATTATAGTACAAGGGTGCACACTCCTTTTTTACCTCTCTTTATCAAAGTTTGCTCCACCTATTTCATGAAATAAATATAATGCACATTTGTGGCTACAATATATTTATTTCATGAAATAAATATATTGTAGCCACAAATGTACATTCATGTGAATATATCTCAGAATGTCAACTTAATATCTCTGCATTAAGAGCTGTATTTTTTTTACCACTTTGTGAACAGTTACTTGGGGGGGGGGCTCTACATTTACTCAGTTTTGTTGGATACACATGTATTATGGTTTTTTTTTTTTTTTTTTTGTTAGGTGTTTTTTTTTGTTATTGTTGATGTTGCAGATTTTTTTTTAATGCTAGTAGTAACAATCAAAGCTCTGTTGAACTAAAATGACTCAGCTTGAAGATTTTTTTTTTTTCAGAATTCATTATTATGATTTTCCTTTGGGAATTGTGGATTTTTATTTCAATTAAATGTGAAATGTTAGTCACCATGAGGCAAAACAATCAATTAAGACATTTTCAAAACATTACATTTATACCCTTATAATCATGTCTTAACAAGGTAGCATGTGAAATTGCACAGTTTTGTAATAAAAGTATGCAAGTAATGTTACAAAATGTACAAAAATTGTGCCTTTATTTTTTATTTCCTCTATTGAGTAGAGAATTATACAATGCAGTCCACCAAGTCCCCAAGATGTGATATGAATTTTGTTAGACATTGCAGTAAGTAATGTGTGGGTTTTCATTCATTTGAAAAAAAAAAAAAATGTGTTTTCAGTTTTGACCCGTACGCTGGAATGTGCAAATGCTCACTTCCATTTTGTCTTGGGTAGATCAGTTTTGAAAAATTGTCATTCAGTTTTGTGCCTGTGACCCAGTCATTCCAATTTGTCAGTCACAGTAGCTGAGCATGAGAGAGCAAAATCTATTTTGTCTATTGGCATTCATTTTGTCAAAGTTTCACTAAAAAATGTCTCGTATAGTCTACTGACGGACGGATCCTGTCACAATGACTCCCAGTGTGTGTGGGTGCATAATACTGGTGTATACAAAAAATATTTTTGATAATAGCATTGCACATTATATGGGACAATTCTATTGTATCAATAATCAAAGTGTATCACGAGAAAGTAAAAAATAGTAAAAGACCTGGTTTATCCTCCATATATGAAGGCTCATATAACGCATGAGGAGTTTGAATGACAAAAAAATCAATTTGTTTGAAAAAATGATGAATTTGATCACAGCATTCCTAAGTCGCTTAGCGGAAGAGATGAATTTCAGTGACGATGAATGTTAATGACAAAACATGAAAATGAATTTAATGACAAAACATGAAAATGAATATCAATATGACAAAATTAAACTTAGGATTTGAACACAGTAAGCCTCTAAGGATGAAAAGGAATTGAAAATTGATGACATTTAATGAAAAGGTGACGAAAATGGGCAGCAAAACCTACATCATGAGTGTTAATATTACTAAGTGGGTGCATTGATTATTGTCATGTTGAATAGTTAGACCCGTAGCAGTACAATATCGTTTGATCCAGAATACTACAAATTACACATTATACATTAACAGAAATAGTAAAATTCACGGAAATTGTGAATTTCTTTTCAATTAAATACATTGTGTCGTTCTTGAGTGAGAATGATTTAATTGTCACTAAGCATTAAAATCCCTAAGTTGGCAATGCAGTGAAAAAGATATAATCATTATTTTCATGTGCTAATTGCCTTCTTTCCTATTTAGGAGTAACAAAAAAAAAAGATGAATTGTTGCCAATTTGAGGAGGGAAAGCTGATAAATTTAGGCATTCGGAAAACTCTGGACTGCTATGGGTTAATAGTGATTTTAAAAATATAATTGTGGTTGATGAGTAGATTCATGAAGTGGATAATGTGATGAAAGTGATGAAACGCATGAGCATTGAAGAGGTCTAATATGTACATGGTTTGTGGATTGGTGAAGGGGGTGCTGCTTGTTATTCTGATGGTGCTATATTCCGAAGGTTTGTTTTTCAGAAGGTTCGTCATTCTGAACACGCATATTTCGTATACCTGGAGGTTTGTTAATCTGAAAATGAAATAGGGTTTATTTATCTGAACATTTGCTGCATTGATCCGAAAGTTCACAATTCCGATGGTTAGTTATTCCAAAGGTTCTTTTTTTCCGAAAATAAAATAGGGTTTGATATACCGAAGGTTCATCATTCTGAAAATAGACCTTATTTAATTAACGAACCTTAATTCATTTTCGGATTAATGAACCTTATTTCATTTTCGGATTATTGAACCTTATTTCATTTTTGGACTGACAAACCCTTTTTCGTTTTCAGACCAATGAACCCCTTTTCCTTTTCGGATTAACAAACACTATTTCAAGTTCGAAATGAACCCTTTTGCACTTTTGGAGATTTGAACCTTCGGAATAATGGACCATAGTAATAACAAACCTTCGGAATAATGGACTGTAGGAATAATGAACTTTCGGTATAACGAACCTTCGGAATAACGAGCTGTAACCGGCAAAATGGAAAATTGCGATAGAATAAGCGGAACAAAACTCTTTTTTAGTGATAACATTGATATAATTCTGGACGTCAAGACATCTTGCGGGTGAAAATATATAATATTGGATACAAATACAACACTCAGGAATATAGAATGATTACCGTACATAAAATTGATATCACAGCCTTCCTACATTACACTTGATATTACTTACAAATAACTGTACAATCATTGACAAATTGATTTTACAATATTTGATAAATATACTCTCAAAGTTCTTTCAAACATGTTATTTGAAATTAGACAAAGATGTTCACATCACATCTCGTACAAAACACAAAGGTATATGAAGTATATATATATATATGCTGCAAACAAGTTGCAAATTACATTTCTTTTCAACCCTTTTCTGCATCACATATTTTATTTGAAGTTTTTTTAATTGTAATGCAGGTCTCCATTCAGAATGCCTCTCAAAGAAATACAAATCAATTAGTCTAATTTGGGGATTACTGAAAATGAAGATGATAATTCAAATCAGTGATTGGCTTAGATTTTTGAAATATTCTTATTTTCATATTCCATGTGTATGTATGCTCCCCCAAAAGTCCCACATCAAAGGAAAAAGATGAAAGTAACAATATGTAACAATTAACATACATATTTTCATTTACAAAAAGGTGAAAGAATTTTGCAAAGTGAAAATTTCTTGCTTGCTCGCTAGTTGGATAGTTGATATATTTTTTTTAATGGTGCGGCTGTACCTCACTGGGTATAAAACATAAACATTGATCTTTTTGCTTGTTAATAACTCAAACATTAAAAATTGCAGAAAACTGAAATTTGCAATTTGAAGATGTTAACTTTCTATGGAGTCACTGTGTAAGTGTGTATGCCTTTCATTCAATTATTATTTTTTCCAAAGATGCCTGCAGTCATTGTCTTTTGTTATTGTTTTTGTATTTGTTCTTTGGTACTACTTAAAAAAAAACGAAAACAATATCTGTGTGGACAAACTATTACTGTACAATAGAGCAAATACCATTGTGCATTGCAACTGACTACATGTACCTCTTGTTACCTGAAGTCATGAATTATTAATCGAATAATATGCATGAAATATGAAAATTAAAATGTTGAAAATCTCAGTCAACTAGTGATTTTTTTTTTTTTGCATAATATATTTGAATTCAGGATGTCAAAATAAATGAGGAAATAATACTTTCAAGAAATTGTTGAGCAATGTAAAAAGCCAATCTAAACATAATTTTTGTCCTTTGTTACGTATATAACTTCTCTCTACACTGAAATGATTTGCCAGAATATTTATTGTGATTACCCCAAAGCATTCATTTATTTATTCATTTATATAAACTGAACTTATTTTGCCTTTCTTTTTTTGTTATCTGCCATCCCTAAGTGGATGGCAAGTTAAAAAATTATTTGAGTGACTTACACAAAGTCGAATAAAGAAAAAAATAAGAACTAATCAAAATGTCATTTGAACATACATCAAAAAATGCAGTACCAACAATTTACTATGTGTTCAAGTAAACAGGACTGAATATAAATTACTATATTTGTTATTGTTATAGCTGTCATTTTAATAGCATATTTACTCTGCATCTGTACAATCATGTTCATATCTGTATATATTCATGCTGAAAAATGATCTCCTATCCCAAAGTGAAATGTAAACAGGACATCTTCAAAGTGTTTTTTTTTTCTTTGTACCTCTACTATCAAAATAAATCTCCTTCCTAGTGATAGCTAATCAATAATCAAATTGTTGTTATTAAAGTGATTAATTTTAATCATTACTGTACTGCATGCTCTTATTTGTATTCATGAAATTGAATGAAGTTTTCTAATATATTGACGATGTTTTGACACATTTAAAACCAGGCTGTACAGACAGGTTTTCACAAGCATGCATAGAGATAGGAGGATGTTTTCTAAGAATCAATATCACATTATAATACATATAATTGTTATATTAACATCTACTCTGAATAGGTACACTTCTTTGTACAATGTTATATTACATGCTAATTTGGGCACTATAAATCTGGATGTCCATCACATAGAGAATTTTCACTGCAATGAGCGATGAATATGACATGCATTTCACATCTCGATTACATTTATGATTACAGAAAAAATGCTGAGTGCATCATTATGTACAAAAGTATTTATCAAATTTAAATAAAAATCATTAAAGAGTTATAATTCTACTATTTTTTTTTCTCATTGTCATACACATGCCATATATCACAGGTACATTCACATCTTTTATTTCTCGGTGTACTGATAAATACTTCGTCAACATTGGATTACAAGTACAGAGATATAATTTGTTGAATAATTAAAAAAAGAATCTTTTACTTTGGAATACAATGAAGTAAAATCCTGAAGTTTGGATGCATTTTGTTTTATTGCATCCAAATTGAAAATTAATAAAGAATACAAATGTACAATCAGATAGAGCCAGAGGCAGGGTATTTTCTTCAATGAGAAAAGAGGTTAGAATCCAACAGAAGAACATTTGCATGAAGTTAGGTAGCTGAGTGATAGGTAGTGTTTGTACACATCTTTTTGTATCACTCTGTTTTGCTAAACTAGTTGAAATCATGATTTCATCTAGAAACTGTACATGGTAGTAATGGATC
This sequence comes from Echinometra lucunter, assembly GCA_029962745.1. Lineage (NCBI taxonomy): Eukaryota > Metazoa > Echinodermata > Echinoidea > Camarodonta > Echinometridae > Echinometra > Echinometra lucunter. The sequence goes on from CM057154.1 coordinate 1,801,227, forward strand.
GTGAGCCAGTGATTCATGTTGTTTGGCCTGCTGTTCTTGACCCTATGATGTTTGAAATTCATCCAAATGTAAAATCAAATTTGCAGCATCATATGACATTAAAACATGGATGATGTTAACAGTTCACCATGTGGTAAGTCCTGAAAAAGACTTCTAAGTTAGCGGAAAAGTGGATAAGCGGAAAATTGGAGAAAGTTGAGGAGGAGGAGAAATGGAGAGGCGAGACAGAGAGTAAGAGAGAGTGGAGAGTATCTTTCTTGAGAATGAGTGAAATCCTGAAAAGGACTGTAAACCGGATGAAAAGGCGATGAGGAAAGACGGCTCGACATTCTGGACAGCTTGACTGTTTGTCATCAAGAGACTTTTCAGGACTTACCAGATGGTGAACTGTAAACCTCATCCATATTATCAGTACCACCATGCAAACCTCCAAAATGGCAGTTATCACGTACAGTGAAACCAGGTCACGGTAAGCTTACAGTCAATTTATCATGAAAGACTGAAAGCAAAAATGGCTGTGCTACAAACACAAAACAGAAAGACATGCAACCAACATTTAACCATCATTCTATTTGAAAACAATACACAACAGAGGACCACGTCGACCATCAAAAAGGTATCGGCAAGATATCAAACCAATTACAAACGATGAGGTTTAAAAACAGGTAGACACATTTTTCATTTTTCTAGTTGATAAGATCCAATCTATAACTGGAGACAGTTTTTGTTATTGCCACTATATTGGTCAACATGATACAATACTTCGTTTATTTACAGTTTATTCTAAAACACTCATGTCTTACTTCCAAATCATTTAAACCTGTATGTTAAAGTTCAACTTTTTTTGCTATTACACCGAATAAAACTCTAAAATGCTTAATAAAACCAAAGATTTGTGTTTATATTTTGCTACACTTGCTACAGCTATGTGACTGATAAAAGCATAAACACGATATTTAGACTCTGCTATCAATACAACCTATTGAATTAGTTATTCTATCGCCTATATCAAAATATATAGAGTCAGGAATAATGATAAAAAAAGAAATACAATACAGTGTACTGACATTGTTTCTACTAATACAGATATTGCTTGGGTAGGACGTGGAAGAATTGGTGGTACACTAGGTATTAATCTCTACATCCAAAGTACAGTTGCTTTGGTCGATACCAGTCGCTCTCTTTACATACATCATAACATAATACTACAAAAAACATACAATACAACTTCAGTATTTACAAAGTCTTATCCAAATACAAGGAAAGATATTTTGATAGGTATTATTTACACTGTGTCATTTTTTCAATTTCTTTGTGTTGAATGAGAAAGAAATATCATGACAAAAAATTAATCAGTATGAGCTAATGACACTGTTCTGGTAAACAGACATTTTGTAGTCAAAATTGTAATGATGGTGTTTATTCTAATTCATTTTTCTCATATAAATGCCAAGGGAGTTTGATATTTGTTTGTGAATTCTTGAAATGCATTAAATCATGCAGATATATATGGAGTATAAGGAATTCTTGTACTCTTCAATACAAACAGAAACAAGGGAACTAACGGTATACTAACAATGTTCCTTAATTCATTGTTCTTCGTTAAATTTTGTGCATCCTTCCAAGATGTGTATTTCTTAAAAACAGAGAGATACATGTACTTAATATGGGTGAAAACTTTTGTCCATTGATTACAGTTCAAATATCAAGACTGTTCTCTCTGACAATGTTTCTCCATCTCATTGTAAATAAAGTATTATATACATAACGGATGTCGTTCCTTATTAGTCCTCTCAGACAAGAGTTACCGGCTTACACGTTGCCTCCAGTACCATACCATTCATTCTGCTTTCTTGTTCTGCAGTGTACATGTGTTGATCATAACCGTTCGGCCACTGCTTGGGTGCACGAAGATTCCTCATGATTCGCTACATGAAATGAAGCAAGCATGGTCAACCGTAGTCAAAATGGTCAACAATAGCCAAAGTTATATAGTCAGTATAACTAGACAGTAACTGCATATAGATAGCAACCACATGTGCTGCCAAATGATTCTGTTTTCATATTTTAGTCAAACTAGGTTGGATTTACTGCACTATGTTTACCTTGCATTTGTATTCTATTCTACTTTAGTAAAGAAACATCAACAAACATAGATGTATATAGTGAGTAGCCTTAGTAAATAAATACAGTCAAAACATAAAACATATTTAACAGCCTTGGTCATAGTAACCCATAGTCAACAGTGGTGGATCCAGGCAGGGGCGCAAGAGGCACATGCCCCCTCTATTTTTTTTTATGAGGATCACACATTGAACATATAAGTTAATGTAGCTATATCTAAGAAAATTGTCATTTGCGCCCCCTCTATTTCAAATTTGCCATTTAATTGCACCCCCTCTATTCACAAATCCTGGATCAGCGGCTGGTCAATTACTATAATTGATAATAAACTAATATTATGGGCATTTAACAAAACAATACATTAAGCAGAAGTGCATGTCTTCAAGTAACTTACCTCACTAATTGATCCTGGTGTTGTAAGGATTTGGTAACCAGCTACTATGGGTATCATTGAGATCGATGTGCATGAGATGAGCCAACCGACTGCTACCGCCCATTCGGGATACTCGTAGTCATCCAGCGTAAACGGCTCATATTTCGCCAGACCAAACCCCATGATGAACTGTGATAGGCAGGAATTTTTGTCAGATTCAGATTTCATTGTGTGAAATAATGCGCCACCAACAGACCTTCATACTGCATTGCCTATCATGCTATATATGGATATATTTGCTTGTATTACACTCAACAAAAGTATGTATAGATATCAAAGCTCAAAAACCTCTCATAAATAATAGATTTAAGTTCTATATCATATCACCCCAAAATATAAGATTTTCCATCTACCTACATTTGAATGAAAGCAGATTAAGTCATCATTGTCAGAAATCTTTTCCTTTTTTTGGTATAAAGAATGCCTGATCTCACATTCAATTAAAACTGTTAGTTGTTTAATGAACATCAATCATACATAATCATAAAATATGTTTACCTATCTGATCACATGACCTGTTTTTTCCATCTTATAAGAAATAATCTGCCATAACCTCCAACATTACCATGATTATGAGCCACTTTTTAATTAAAATTATTACTCCTCACTACTAATATCTGTGTCTTTTGTTATACTGAACACTCTTAAAGGCAATATCATCTCCGCCATTATTTTCTATGAAAATGGTGAAGATCATAATGTATCATCATCATCATCATCATCATCATCATCATCATCATCACCACCATGATCGTCATCATCATTTTTACCACAGAATACCCAGATTGAGCTACATCACATAAGATCAACATAATTATGATTATCACTAGGCTGAGTAAGATAAGATAAACTTACTATGATCATTACAGGGCTAAGGAACATAAACTAAACTTACTATGGTCTTTACTGCGGTCAGGAAGATAAAATAAACTTACTATGATCATTACAGGGCTGAGGAACATAAATTAAACTTATTATGATCATTACAAGGTTGAGGAACATAAACTAAACTTACTATGGTCTTTACTGCGGTCAGGAAGATAAAATAAACTTACTATGATCATTACAGGGCTGAGGAACATAAATTAAACTTACTATGATCATTACAGGGCTGAGGAACATATATTAAACTTACTATGATCATTATAGGGCTGAGGAACATAAACTAAACTTACTATGGTCTTTACTGTAGTCAGGAAGATAAAATAAACTTACTATGATCATTACTGTGCTGAGAAACATAAACTAAACTTACTATTGTCTTTACTTCGCTCAGGATGATAAAATAACTTACTATGATCATTACAGGACTGAGGAACATCCAACAGAACCGCCAATAAAAGCCAGGCTTCCATCCACACATCTCTTCAATGTCTTCAGAGATTTTCTCTGTCGGTATTGTGAGACCTGAAAGACAACCCAGACAGCAAGAGTGATGTTTACTGGTTCATTTGACGGCCGTCTTTGATTCCAAATCACACTAAAATATATCACTTAACAGGATAAGTTTAAATTGGAGAAGAGGATCAATACAAACTTCCACCCCGACCACCACTACTAAGATTTTGGCCATGAATATTTATTGAAGTATCAATAAATGAAATAAAAGTAAATGAGGAGTATGTCACCTGCGCGGAAAAAATGAAATCAAAGTCCATTCTTCATCTTGTCCATGAAATTAGGTACGTTTACATGTCTTTGTGGTTGTTGTATTTAATTTTTGGCATGTGTCATCTACTGCTGATTTTACTTTTCTCATGAACTGATTTAAAAGAAGAAGGAGTTGTATGCAAAGTGCCGAGAAGATATAAATGATATTTTGTGGCAATTCATGAATTTAAATCGCTATTTTCTATTTGCTTTGCTAAATTACAAACGTAGGAAAAGTGTTAAATTTGGTTCATAACTTTTAACTCTACGAACGAGTTATGAAAAATAAAATCGGAGATGACTGCCTGATTTTCATAAAATAGATTCACATAAGATGAAGTGGCTTAACCTTACAAAAAAATCAGAGGGGAGGGGGGGGGATGTATGTTGGGACCTGCAAGGGCTGCTTGACAGCCCAGTGCCCTCTTGCATAAAAAGTTGCGATTAAACGTAAGTCAAAAAAATTAAACACAAGTTCCAAATACTCAATCCTGATTGGTTGGAAATCAATCATTTGAGTTGCGTTAATGGGGACCAATTGCCAATAGGGACCAATTGGTTTTTTTCATTGAATGGTACCACTCACTATCGAGGATGGCCCTGATGATACAGGAGAGGTGCCGAGGCATCTTCATGGAGATTGCATAGGGAAAAATATCTTTTCTCTTCAAATTTTACGAAAGAGAAACGAAAAGAAGAGGGGAAAAGATATTTACCATATAGCCATGCTACTGCCAGTGTCTCAAAGACAACCACGAATAAAATGGCGTAGTAAGCTGCGCAGTTGTCAAATAGATTCACAAGATAAGTGCCGCCCTGCCAAAACGAAATATCGAAAAGAAAAATGATTGTTGCTGGTCAACATTCACAAGACTAAGATCAAATTTTCTAAATCACATGTTAATGTCTGCTCAACATGGGTGTCTTTTTTAAAGTTAGATATGAGTGAACATATAAAGGTTGAACTCGTTATGTTCAGGCTCTTATCTGAACGCACATATTCATACTGCAGATACTGTAGATGCACTGTACCATAACAAGTTTCTTGGTAAAGATTATCTTCATGGTAAAGATTATCTTCTTTGTAAATTGAATAAGAGATTAGGAAATGCATGAATATCATCAATTTCCTAATTTTACCCGAGTAATATTTTGTACTGAGAGCAGAGCATTGGAGTAAGATGGAACTATGTTTTGCAAACATTTTCACAAGAATGAATCATTGCATGTATAACAGTTGGAACACGAACCTGGGATGTGAAAGCTAAACCAACCAAAAAGTAGAGCGTGAAGAGGCCAGCGATGAAGATCTCACGATGCTTCTTAACAACTTTAGGGAATTGATCACCAAGGCCGGTCAAGATTGCTTCTGATCCTCCAAACTGAATATGAAACATCAAGAACAACATCAGAGAGCCTTTGGTATCGGGGGCGGCACCAGGGTATTTTGATGGGGGGGGGGGGGGGGGGGGGCAAGATGACCCACAGGTGAGTTTTTATTTACGTTTTAAATGAAAAAATAGGGCTATTGTAAAGTTGCATTACCCAGCCTTTTCTTTCTTCCTTCTCTCTCTCTCTCTCTCTCTCTCTCTCTCTCTCTCTTTGTTGTTGTCGATTACCTGAAAAATCATAGGCCTGAGGGGATCACCCCTGCCCCCCTCCCGTAGCGCCACCCCTGTTTGGTATGCATGTACTGCTCAAAATGTTTAGCTTCGACTAATGTCCGACTGCTTCAATATATTGAAGTAAGAATGCAGAGTAGGAAATATGTCTAAACTCTTCATCTGCAAAGCGATCATACAGCACTAAAGAAATGATCACAGACGTTAACTGATAAGATACTAGTATACTCCTATTTCGTCTGTCCTTCCTAGCTCACATTTCTGTAATCACTTTAAAGAAGGGCGGCGCCAGGGCATTTTGATACAGGCAAGATGACGCGTTAATGGCAACGTCACATATCGTGTTTGAGTGAATGAACAAATAGGGCTATTATATAGTAGCACGACCTGCCCTCTTTTCCCCATACTCTTTTTCTTCTTGTTCCTTTTTATCACTTCAAGAGTGATAGGGCGACCGCCCCAGTGTCCCCTGGAGCGCCGCCCCTACTTTAAAGCATAAAGAACAATCGGGGCGTCAATCTAATTAAGCTGAGGTGAGCCATTTTCATCATATTAACCAATGATGCATTGTTAAATCATTGTGAATAAGGACTGTCAGGAAGAAAATGCTATACCAGGTGACAAGACGTTGCGTGTTTTTTTTTTCTTTTCAAAAAGAGTATTTCTCAATGAATTAATAGTAACACCCCATTCCCGTTCTAACAAAACCCTTTCAGAACCAACGTTCCTAATGGGAAACGAAGATTTTTTTTTGTTTTATAATATTCTTTATTGTATTCATTCAAATCAATACATAAAGGAAATCATACAGACTTCAAATTGAACATGTTGGAGTGAAATACATTAGAATTGGAATACACACCTTTCCTCTCTCTTACCCCCCCCCCCCCCCCCCCCAAACATACATACACGCACATGATCAAAGAAATAGACAAGCAAATACAAAAGCAAAAAACACAACAAATGAAATATAAAAAAATAAAAATAAAGAAGGAAGAAGATAAAGAAGAAAACGATAATATTACCGAGCTATCGAGGCCAAGTGTAAGTAGCATAAGAAAGAAGAGAACCGACCACACGTTAGCACCAGGCATGGTAGCTAATGCTTCAGGATACGTCACAAACACAAGTCCAGGTCCTGTAAAAACAGAAAATAAATAAAATAAATAGGCCTAAATTAGAGAAAATGAGCTTCAAGAGAGTAAACACTTGTAATGTTCATGTGAAATATGATAAAACAATAAGCATCAAGAATTTAGAGTTTCAAATATTATTCCCATTATTCTTATGTCCAAACTAAAAGAAATACTAGCTCTTTCCCAGTAGTTAGCCTGACTCAGTGGTAAAAAAAAATTATTCAAAGACAGCAGGGCAGGACAATGGCCTATGTAAACAATTTTTTAATAAGGCCTCGATAAAGCCTGCATAGACCAAAAATAAGTGGAAAGAACAATCACCGTATAACCGGTGAACTTGTTTTATCCCTAATATCAAATTATCCCTTTCAATATTCGAGGCAAGATCTATGATATTCAAAGGAATGAAATCCTTTGCCTCAGGCACGTATACAATGTTACTTTGTTTTTCACACCAGTGACGTCAAACAAACAAAGCACTAAACTGAGTTTGATATTCTTACAATATTGTAAAACAGTTGGCACAAATTTCATATTTTCTTGCGGTGGGTTTGCTGTTCTGAGTATAGCATTAGTGGTATCTATCCTGAAGACAAACGTGGTGACGATCAATACATTTTGCTCAGATTGGAAATTGCCCCTGGCGTCTTAATCACAGTGCGAAAAAAAGTGATATATGACGTCATAAAGTGAAAGCTTTTTCCTAATATTATGATGCATAAACTCACTACATGAAATATACATGGGAGGGGGGGGGGGGGGTGTTTCACAAAGTTGTGCGTAAAGTTACTCATGACTTTAAGAATGACCTTACTATGAACAGCCAAATGGAATGCCCAAAGTTTTTCCTCTAGTGTTAAAAGTGTGACTGTATTTCCCATAATCTCACTTAGATTGTTTGGCAAAACCTATACCTCGCCGCATTAAAAACGTTTAGTTAATGATGATGTTAATATACATAGATATTTCAACTTTAACTTATGCGATTAAATATGATTGAGAATCCCATTTGGCTTTCCATATTTAAGTCATTCCTAAAGGCCTGGGTAACTTTGCGCACAGCTTTGTGAAACACCCCCCCCCCCCGATTGTATAGGAATTTCTCTTCCTTCACACAGTGACTGATCCAGGCTACCGGGAATGCCTGCCCCCCCCCCCCTCCCTCTATCGCCTCCAGCATGCCCAGTCTGGCATAATTTCACATTGTAACTAACCCAGGCATTTTGTTCAAGAAAACTGTCATTACACTGAACTGTGATAGAAGTTAGAGAAAGTAAAAACCTTCTGTTGCTACTTGATCGATGGATTGGTTGTTACGTTGTGCCATGTAGCCCAAAACAGCAAACACTACAAACCCAGCAAGGAAACTTGTTGCGCAATTAATAGTACTCGTCAGCAACGCGTCTCTGTATAACACATGGAAATACATAGAAATACATAGAAAGAAAAACAATACTTGACATGAATGCAAATACAAAAACTAAACTGTTTCATGATTAATAAGTGAGTTGATGGATTTACAAAGTAATCCCTAGACCAACGACAAGGCAGAGAATGAATGACTTCAGGTTTTTCTCATCCTCGGTGATGGTCAACTCCCTGATGTGTGAACAGTATACTCTGCCTTTAGAGATCCTGGTTAAGTCTGATGAGTTGAGGTGACTCAGAATAGTATTAAATGATGTCACAAACAATGCATTATTTTGGTTAATGATATATCAGCATTTAAAAAAAAAATTAGTTTACATGCAGTGATGAAGCTGAGTTATGTAAATCACGAAACTTCCAACGGGTTGTAGCTAATGGTAACTTTCGCTATTTCTGATAACTGTAAATATATAAAGTCATGATTACTACAAGGCGAATAGCCACTCTAGTGAACAAAACCTCGACCACTTACTTGTATATGTTGTTGTGGAATCTGTTGTAACTTGAGAGAGCAAGAAGAACACCGAAACCAGGACCAAGAGAGAAGCAGATTTGTGTCGCTGCATCAACCCATACCTACAGTGAATAAAAGAATTTTCATAGTGCCGACCTATCTCTTTCACCATGTCATTTTCAAATAAATTCTTTATTCGTGTAATCTCACTGCTTGAACAGTATAAACAAATTTACAAAACTATTGATACATGATATGTTTGACATTCAAGGTACAATAAAAAAAAATGAACAAAAATATTCTAGAAATTTAAAAAAGCTGGACGTGCCTCCATCTATCAAGAAATGAAATAAACTTATCTTGCTGCATGTAGACTGCTTCTTCGATTTCATACTGTTGTTTAAATTTCTTTTGGAAGGATAGGAAAAATTAAAGAACCCTTCAAACATTTAAGTGAAAATATCTAGTATTTAGCATACAACCTAACGAAATTAAATGGGCAATAGTTTCCACCTGGGATGCCAAAGATAAAACTATTTGAAGTTAACCTGATTTCATTTTCGAGGGTAATTTTTTCAAAGTCAGCTAAGAATCGACGATATAAGGGGCATCCCCAAAATGAATGAGCAATAGTTCCAGTAACTGCTGAACAAAAAGTACATTAATCAGAGTGGGATACCAACAGTCTTCAAATACTTATTAACACGAAGAAATGAATTTTAAACTAAAAGTACCTTAACTTAAAAAACTCTTTCACTATTTTCCTCTTTGTACAAATCCTTTACTATAGAATGTTTTAAAAGACCCATAAGAACAAACTCTATTCATCTTGGAAGTACTTCTTGTTTCGGTATTTCTGAGATTTATCCCTCTCTCCCTGATCCCCACACCCCACCACCAGACCCCAGCACCCCTTCCCCATCATGTCCCTCCAGTGTCTTCAGAGACAGTATGTAGTTTGGTAGGCCCTCAAACACTGTTCGTCAGATTTCTTCGTATTGCGCTTGTCAGAGCATACTAGCAAATGTTGCTGTAAAGTTGTTTTTTTATGCCTCCGGTCACCTTTGGTTCGAGGCATATGTTTTTTGGGTTGAGTGTCCGTCCGTCCTCCTTTTTCATTAACGCAATATCCCAATAATTATTTGAGGTATGAACTTCAAACATGGTCGACTTACAGGAGCAATTAGAGATGTTCCCATTTCGTCATGAGATAATACTTGATTATAAAGTTTTACTTAGAGGACCAGTTAGAAGATGTTCCTATTTCGGTATGATATAACACTTGATTGTTAAAGTCTACTTACAGGAGCAGTTTAAAATAGAAGACGTTCCCATTTCGGGATGAGATAAATACTTGATTGTAAAGGTTTACTTACAGGGGCAGTCAGCAGACGTTCCCATTTCAGTATTAGATAATACTTGATTGTAAAGGTTTACTTACAGGTGCAGTCAGAAGACGTTCCCATTTCGGTATGGGATAATACTTGATCGTAAAGTTTTACTCACAGGAGCAGTTAGAAGAAGTTCCCATTTCGGTATGGGATGATACTTGATTGTAAAGTTTTACTCACAGGAGCAGTCAAAGGACGTTCCCATTTCGGTATGAGATTAATACTTAATTGTAAAGGTCTACTTACAGGAACTGTTACAGAAGACGTTCCCCTTTCTGTATGAGATAATACTTGATTGTAAAGGTTTACTTACAGGGGCAGTCAGCAGACGTTCCCATTTCAGTATTAGATAATACTTGATTGTAAAGGTTTACTTACAGGTGCAGTCAAAGGACGTTCCCATTCCGGTATGAGATAATACTTGATTGTAAAGTTCTACTTACAGGAGCAGTTAGAGGACGTTCCCATTTCGGTATGGGATGATACTTGATTGTAAAGTTTTACTCACAGGAGCAGTCAAAGGACGTTCCCATTTCGGTATGAGATTAATACTTAATTGTAAAGGTCTACTTACAGGAACTGTTACAGAAGACGTTCCCCTTTCTGTATGAGATAATACTTGATTGTAAAGGTTTACTTACAGGGGCAGTCAGCAGACGTTCCCATTTCAGTATTAGATAATACTTGATTGTAAAGGTATACTTACAGGTGCAGTCAGACGTTCCCATTTCAGTATTAGATAATTCTTGATTGTAAATGTTTACTTACAGGAGCAGTCAGAAGACGTTCCCATTTCGGTATGAGATAATACTTGATGCCCTCACCAGCACCAGGTAGAGTTACACCACGGATAAGCAGACAGAACAAAACCACATAGGGGAGCGTAGCTGTGATCCATACAACCTAAGTAGAAGAGTGATAATTTGACATTTTCATCATCATCCATTATCATCATCATTGTCATTTTTAGCATGCCCTGCTGTGCGTTGTTAAGTTCAAGCATCAATGACGCCGATGGGTTTGATCATGCTTAGATTACGTTTGGAAATGAGTTGCTGGAAAATATTGATCAAATCCTGTTAATGGATATAAAATTAACATTGACACAATCTTTGGATGACAATATAAAATCAAGACGTGTAAACAGAAAGGCATGCATCAGTGTATATCGTGAATATTATGGGTATTGATATGACACAGGCGCCGATTTAAAATGCTTAGTAAAATCATCGACGCCAGCGAAAAGATATAACATTTGTGTAGTAGTCAAGGAAAATGGCATCGTCGTCGAGTTGATGTATACAGACAGGGATATTGACTTCAGTGGCCATGCAGAAACTATGGGTGCAGTTTATGACTAAATGTTGAAATAGATCTAATGACAATGTTGGACCTACTTTAGTATACATAACGTCGACGCCCAATTGACCATTGGAATCGAGGCGCCTGACTTTGGGAGCACATTGTTTAACTGTTCATGATGTAGATTATCATTCAAATCATTGAACTGATACATGAACCAAGGTTCCCCATCCGTACATTATTTTATCCTCTTTATTCTTTTCATGGATCATGAAGGTACTCCTCTAACTTGTAGGCTACAGTTTTGCCTGAGGTTGCCGTCCATTTTCCCAAAGACCAGGGGGTGTTTCACAAAGACTAAGATTGACTCGAATCGTTCTCAACTATGGCAGGCCATTCATACCACTGTTTTCTTTCACCATCGGTCTCTCAAGGGATGCGCAAATCATTGTCACAAAATATGAAGAATTTACTTTTTTTCTTCATCAATGAACTACAAAAAATGGTCAATTCTGCAGATTTGTGACCATGATTTGCAAATCCTTCGAGAGATCCATGGTGAAAGAAAAAAGTGGCATGAATGGCCAGCCATAGCTAAGTGCGATTTTAGTCAATCTTAGTCTTTGTGAAACACCCCCCCCCCCCCCCCCCCAGAAGGTGATCACTGTCAGACTTGAATGCACTTTCTTCCCCTTCTAACATGTCTAACAATAAATCTACAGGACTGGTGATGTAAGGGACAACACCATGAACTGCCATGTGGTTAAAAACAGTGTTAGATGGTAAGTGCTTGTCTACCGCAATGGAGCAGGTAATATGACTCGGCTGACGGTTGACGCTACACGCTCTCCTATGTCTAATCGATTTGAACCCGACACTTGAAATAGATGACCATGAACCCATAACACTCTTCCCCCTTTTTTAGCTTGAAGACTCATGCAAGCAGGTAAAAGTGCTTTTTCAAGCTATCTACTTATGCAATCACGTTAAGCAGTTGTTAAATGGACGATTGATTATTTATGTGGTCGATTCCTGTCAGTATAGCTGAGGTCATATTACTGGCGTGAAGACAAATGGGTCAGAAGAAGATGGGTCAAGACGGTACACACATAGGTTCATATCTACTTGAAATATAGCACTCAAGGCGACAACTTATACCTCCGTGTAAACCCTGCGAGCTGAATCTGACATCAGACTGAACTTAATCCAGTGTCGGATTTGACTCTTAGTACAATACGGGCCATGGTGGATCACTTTTTTAGGTAGTGAAACTATAAAAGAGTGACGATGTTACTAAATTTTAACCAAAATAATTGTGTTTTGGGTTAAGATTTAGTATTATAGTAAAAAAGCTTTTAAAAGTTGATTTCTCTTTTGATGTCTCTGTTTTTATCGAAGGGTATGACTTGAAAAGCATACAGTACAAAAGTCTAAAGCTTCTTATTGTTTATGCAAAGTATGAAATTTATATAAAATCAAAATCATAAAACAGCCTTCCATGACTATCTATGTTTAGTTTGTTTAAAAAGACAAGATTCGTAACAGTGTTGAACTAGAAAAACATTGCAAAAGTAAGAATCTATGTATCTTTGAAGACAGTATTGTTCATGAAAACATATTTTGATTCACATGAAATGTGTTTTCATCTATGTAATAGTTTGTGACCTTATTTATCAATAAAATTGTTTTAAAAAGAAAGAATTTTTTTTTTCAAAGAGTGATGATGGGTGTACCTTTCCAGAACCTTTGATACCCTTCCAAAGGCTGAAGTAGCAGATGATGTAGACTGCAAGGAGACAGAGAGCGAGTTGCCACACCACCTTTCCAAGATCATCAATTCCAGTGCTCTCGTGGACTTGCAAGACAGCTCGTCTGTTCAAACATTATACACGTATGTAAAACAATCATGCTGTATGTACTAAATCCATGGAATGTAATGATGTGAAAAAAAACTTGCTAATTGCATTTTATGAAACAACAAGGTCTGGTTAAAACGTAGATATAGACCATAGACAAAGAAACAAGTTATCACTTAAAAAAAAAATTAATTGAACTTATGAATGTTGATGACAATCTGCCTTCATTCTCCAAATAATTGGAATTTTATATATCATATTGGGTTCACAGGGACGTTGTGAAACTTGTAGGGTAAATGCGAACAGACAACTCTTTATTCACCAAGCTTCCCCTCCACCTTGAAATCTCCCTAATCCACTCCTGATGACTGATGTGGAGCATTCTATGGGGTTAGGTTTAAAGGACAAGTTCGGGAAGAGATGAAGTTCAAAGCAATAAAAAGAGTACAAAATTCTGAATAAAACAGTGAAAATTTGACGAAAATCTGATGAAAAATTAGGAAGTTATGAATTTTTGCATTTTTTTCCCCGCAAAACCGTTCTTGAACAGTTAAAGGCATTGGTTAACATTGTTATGATTTTTTCTAAAATCTTGTTTTGTTACTTGAAAATGGGATAAACATAAGGGTTATAGTGTAAAAATACCAGTCTGAAAGTTTCAAAGTATAATATCCACAGGAAGTAATTTTAAATATCAAAAATATGAACCAATGTTTGAAAAAATATACGAGGGTCGGTTGCACAGAATAGACATAAGGAGTGCGCATGCGCGTATGACTCACCTTACTTACTGTGTGTATTGGCGTATTACGCGGCGGGAGGCACATAACGGCATTTTCAAATTCAAGCAAAGTGGTCCTTTTAGTGATTGTCTCGTGAGACGAAGGATAATAAAATCGCCGTTTGCGTCTAACTTACACTTTTTAATTCCAAATTATGGTTGGTTTCAGGGTTTTTGAATACAAATACAAGTACTCATACACATGTTTCATCTTAGTTTGAGAATTTTTTAAATCAGCTACTCACAAAGTTAGCCAATACCTTTAACCCATTCGTGACAGAGGTCCACATTTTGTTGTTTGGCCTAATATCTTTTGATGCAAAGCCCTAAAACTCATACCAAATACATAAGCAGAAAGAGCAAAAAATTCTACACAAACTGTGCCCATTTTGGTTGCATCAATATTCGTTGTTTGATGCTGAAAATTTTTTAAAGGAAAATAAGCATTAAAATCCTTAAATTGGCAATGTGATAGAAAGTTTGAAATCACCGTTTTCCCCTGCAAATTGGCAACCTTTTGACTTCTCATCATAATTTCTGTCAATTTATATTCATTTCAGATACATGACGTTTTATAAGAAAAATGTAGCAATAAAATAAAAATGTTGGTGTTGTCAATTTGAAGAATAAAAGCTGATCAAATTAGGCTTTAAATAATTCCTGTCACGAATGGGTTAATATGAATTTTCATAGAGTGGATTGATGATGTCACATCCTCACAATTTTTCCACGCATAATGTACGCAGAAATGACAAATATCTCATATTTTAGCTATGAAAATTTCAAAGTTGTCCTAAATACTCCTTATCATACTTACAAAATTGTATTTAGTCTAATATATGTATACATGATTGACGAGTTTTTCAGTTTTAGCGAAGAAATGTAAATTTTCTTATTTTTTTGTATTAGATGATATGGAGAATAGGAGGGTATGACATCAACTCCTTCGTTGAATATTCATATCGACTGTTCAAGAACTGTTTGGCGAAAAATAGCAAAATTTTGAAAATTCATAACTTCCTTATTTTTCATCCGATTTTCATCAAATTTTCACTCTTTTATTTAAACATTTTTAGCCGTTTTACTGAAATGAACTTGTGAAGACTGCAATGAGTACTCTGTGTATCTCATCATGATCAACACACGAATGTCTCTCAGAAAGCACTATCTACTAAATGATAAACTGACACTACAGGTATGGGTAGCGAGTCCTTTTTAATACGGAAAGGGTGAAAAAAGTATATTTACTCGTAATATTCTGTTGCAGCCGAAACGTTTTTGTTGATGATATCCGTGATATTCTTTCCATACTCATTCGCGACGACAATGGATACATTGTACGATGGTCCATGACGTGGCTCGAAGCATCTCTCTGTGTTCCACGAGTTGGTGCATGTACTCCAGGGTAATACCTTTTGAAAGGATGCGATGAGGTAGTAGATGGAATACGAGATGATCACGTTGTAGTAGAAGTCGACGAAGAACGCGATACAAATCATCGCAAATCCTACACCTGTACATGGTATATGACAAACATTCTCAAAGTGTAGTTTATGTAATTCATTATACAACAAACACGGGCATAAATAATTACACGTAATCGTACGTGTAGAACATAAGACATATCAATAAGGGAGACAGAGAAAAGCAGTGAGAGGCAGACTGACAAATAGTTAAAGGGACAGAATGATAGGCAGAAATGTTAAATCCGTTGCATTTTGTATATGCTTTATCATCACAATGTATACACGAAATTAACTCAAATCCAAAAGTTGTTTCTCACAGTTTATCTCTTTCCCCCTTGCATTGCTTCTATGTGATCAACTGAAAACTGTATATTTTGAAATTAAATAAGTTAACAAAAATGCTTTAAGAGTTGTAATACACAAATATCTAAAAGGTTTGAAATGGTCCTCAAAGACTGAATCACCGGGCTTTTTTTCAGAATACATCTTTAAGATGCTATATTATTAAGGTTTGTTGGAGTTTATTAGGATTGATCATACTTTTTGCAAATTTCGATTCTTTGTCACTCTTTGTGAAAAAAGGCCCCAGTAAAGAGCTTCCTTGTTTATAATTATAATCACGGTATTACCACATATTATCTCCAACAAGTATTAGAATCAGCAATCCGATAACTCACCTTTAAAAAGAGGGCTAACCTTATCCCACACGGTTATAGGACCAGTTTGATTGTACTGACCCAGGGCTAACTCCATGTAAAACAAAGGAATACCCATGAACACCAACATGAAGATGTAAGGTATCAGAAAAGCACCTGCAAGAATATAAGAAAAAGTGTTATTGGCATCAAACTCCTTCCATACCTTGAGGACGAATTCCCTCATTTCAATAAAAAATAACATATTCTGTGACGGGTGATGTTCGTTATTCCGAAGGTTCGTTATTCCGAAACACGCAAATGTTCGTTAGTCCGAAAATGAAAAAGGGTTCGTCAATCCGAACATTTGTTGCGTTATTCCGAAGGTTCGTTCGTCCGAAAATAAAATAAGCTTCTTTATTCCGAAGGTTCGTTAATCCGAAAATGAAATAAGATTCGTTATTCCGAAGGTTCGATAGTTCGAAAATGAAATAAGGTTCGTTAGTCCGAAAAGAACTAACAAACTAACGAACTTTATTTCATTTTCGGACTAACGAACCTTCGGAATCACGGACTGTAACCTCTGTGACGGTGCTGTTTTGACCATGCTTTAAAGAACTTTAGAAGGGAAAGATCTATGGGAAAGATCTAATGAAGAGGGAAGGAGATGCATAGTTTTTAGAGATATGAAAAGGAAAGCAGAATCAGTGAGATAGACAGGGAGAGAGAGAGAGAGAGAGAGAGAGAGAGAATGGGTGTGGACATGGTTGCGATGGAAGATGTGTGTCGATCGTGCACTGTAGAATGAGAGACGATTATTGCGATCTACACCACACATTAGAGATGATTACCTCCATCTTCTCCTCTATTTCGATTCATTCTACAAGGGGCTGTATCGTATCAATCGATTTGCTGCACAGCTGCTCACTTGAGGCTACCATACCCTTGCGGTATACAAGATGGCCGATTAATAATGAGGGCTAATTTCAATCCAAATTAATGCCCCAGGAAAGAATAGAGGCAGGACGGAAATAAGTTTACAAAATGTATGGTAATTTGATAGATGCTCTCCGCCTTGTCAAAATCTGACATTATTATGACGTAATGAATACTATTATTACATTTCAACCAGACTTTTAAGATGTGTAAGATATCAGGATTTAGACAAAAAGGGGGTTAATTTGTAAAGTGAGTGCTCTGATAGCTCCGTAATACTAGTGGTAACAGTTATATTGAATTCTTTGCGACAAGAAAACTATTTTCGACAATGTTATTTAATACTTTTTGCGAACCTTTTTTCAAAGTTTTACGACATTTTGCGAACCCTGAAGAAACCCCAAATTCCCTACGTTCCAAAGCATTCGCCGCTCAGTGAGATACCCGATTAAGCAGTAATTAGACATACAACGAGTGGCGGCATCAAGGGGAGGGGGCATTCCCCCCCCCCCCCTCCACTCAGAAGCTTTGCCCCCCAGAAATTTTGAGGACTGAAAAGAAAAATTATACAGTAATTTGTAAATAAGTAGATGCTGTCATAAGCATCATATTCAAGTTGTGAAGTGCTCTAAAATACCATTTTCCGCTCTTCAAAACTTGAACATTTTCTCACTCAGTCGCTGAGGGAGGATGGAAGGGATAAAATGAGGGGTGGATGTTGGATGGGATGAAGGGAGGAATGGATGGAAGGGATGAAATGAGGGATAGATGTTGGATAGTGGAAGGGAGGAATGGATGGAAGGGATAAAATGAGGGATAGATGTTGGATGGGATGAAGGGAGGGATTGATGATGGAAGGAAGGGATGGAGGATGGAAGGGATGGAAGGGATAAAAGGATTGGTGGAGGATGGAAGGGATGAAAGGAAGGATGGATGCTGGAAGGGATGGAAGGATGGGTGGAGGATGGAAGGGATGAAAGGAAGGATGAATGGTGGAAGGGATGAAAGGAGGGATGCAGGATGGGAGAGATGGAAGGATGGGTGGAGGATGGAAGGGATGAATGGACGGATGGATGAGGGAAGGAATGAAAGGAGGGATAGATGGTCTAGGGAATGGATTGTGGAAGGGAGGGATAGATGGTGGAAGGGATGGAAGGATGGATCGCACACTATTAGTTTGTAATAAGAACCGAGAAATCAAACATTATCATTTTTTTTCCAGCTGACTCCCAAAATCTTGTATTATGACACATTTCCAAAAGAAACGATCAATAGTTTCGTTTTCGAAGTTACAAAAGGAATGAAGTTAACATTAACATATCCATACTTATTGTAGGCCTGCTCCTTCACTCCTTTACACGCTACTGACTCGAGTGTTTTGGTTCTTATGTTTTGCAACATTTTTAAAAAAAAAGGGGGGGGGGGATAGTATAAGCTAAAGAACTGCGTGTATATGTTTTGTTTGTTAACCCTTTTTGTTGTGGGGGGGGGGGGGGCAAGAAAGTTTGCACATCTGTGTCAGCCGCGAGAGCGTATGCAGGATCTAGGACCCTTGCCCAGCATGTCCCGCCAAATGGAGCAATGTTTTCGTGGAGTGGTCAATGTGGGCGTGTATGTGGGTGCGTGTGTGGGTGCGTGTGTGTATGTGTAATACAGACGTGTATAAATCAGATACGATTATTTACGTCTGGGACCGGACCTTTAACTTCACCATCCGAAAGACGTGACTCAGACTCGAACCTGGGTGCGATCAGAATCAGTTTGTGGGCGAAGACAAAGAGCCGACAGCGGACATTACCGCTATAGACCAACTCCTCCTCCTCCCCAAATTGGTCAGTGCATGAGGGGCAACTTCATGCACTGACCAGTGAAGTGCATACATAATGATTTATACATGTATTTCATGATTCCAGTATGTCGTCCATTTAGTTGTTGAAAAACGATTGGTGCAACATTTAAATTGTTATTACTACCTGGCTGCTTAATATCACTGGAAAACTTATCTGCAGAAATTCACCGCAGCCTAGCATGCAGCAATAAGGCAAAGTGAAGAAATGACATGGTGTTCTTTTTTCACAAGCTTTTACCTCTGGATTTTTCAGCTGTGGAATATTTTACCTAGAGCTGGAATTTTTTATCTTTGAATATTTTACACAGAACTGTCGATACAGTCATGTTTTTGTTTGTTAAATAAAAATGTACTTTACACAACTCCTTTGATTTTGGTCGTTTGAAGTTTTTGTCAGGGGCGGCGTAAGGGGGGACAGGGGGCGGCTGCCTCCTATGATTTTTCAAGAGATCAAAAGAAAAAAGGAGGAGAAGAAGAAGAAGAAGAAGAAGAAGAAGAAGAAGAAGAAGAAG
The DNA here is from genome assembly GCA_029962745.1 of Echinometra lucunter. Classification (NCBI taxonomy): domain Eukaryota; kingdom Metazoa; phylum Echinodermata; class Echinoidea; order Camarodonta; family Echinometridae; genus Echinometra; species Echinometra lucunter. Next base: position 1,820,802 of record CM057154.1, read on the forward strand.
AAGAAGAGATAAAAAGAAGAATAACGGTCATGCAACTACATGATAACCTTACTTTTTCCTTTAAGACGTACATAAACTCGCCTGTGGGCCAAGATCAAAAACCAGAAAATACTCCCCCCCCCCCCCCATGAAAATATTCTGGCGCCGCTCCTGTTTCTGTTTTTGTTTTAAATATATAAAAGTTCATTAAATCAAAATAAGACTGTGGACTAAAAACGCTCTAATGGAATCTTGAATGCGGTTGATCGAATTGACCTGAAAGACAAGATGGCACCGATATGCGCACCAGATATTCAAATCTTCTCCTTCGTCGATACTTTCAGTGGATATCATTACACCAAATTAAAAGCTACTCCTGTCAAAAAAAAAAAAAAAAAAAAAAAGAGCCGGGCGTCGCGTACCGTTATCCATTGCATTACATTTACACAAGTACAATAACTTATGAATTCATCATTTAAATTCTATCATAATCATGATTTCTTACTTCTTTTTTTCCAAACTACAGTACAGGTATCGTATATATCAGTGGATGTGATTACACCAAATTAAAAGATACTCCTGTTAAAAAAAAAAAAAGAACCGGGCGTCGCGTACCGTTATTCATTGCACTACATATACACAAGTATAATAAATTATGAATTAACCATGTAAATTCTATTATAATCATGATTTCTTACTTTGTCTTTTGCCAAATATACAGATACCGTAAATATGCGAATATATAGTTTAACCGGGCGTCACGCGTACCTTTATTCTTTGCATTACATAACAAGTACAATAAATCATAAATTAACCATGTTAATTCTATCATATCGTGATTTCTTACTTTGACTTTTGCCAAGCTACGGATACCGTATATATGCAAATGCATAGGAATTACGTTCAAACATTCAGGAGCATATAAATGAAAGAATGCAGATACATATGCGATAAAACGGTTATATCAAATAGTTTGAAATGCTTTATGGGATATTTTATAGTATGCAAGCAATGCAGCTGCACTAGTATCCATGAGAGGTTAGACTGTAAATGATGGTTTGGTGCATTGCGGTGTGAATAAAACCGTAACGTATCACTTGTTTTGGTGGTTAACAGATCGACATATTGAATGACAAAGTCAATCACATGTGATAGTACATCATTCTCGTTAGTTCCTTTGAGAGAGAGCTTCGTAAACAGGCCACTCGAGCTCTCGACCGCGAATCGCTGTCAACGCTCACCGCGCACGATGCATTCTTTCAACCATGTCGACTATTTAGCACTCTTGGAGAGCACAGAACGGGGTGTACTCGAAATTAAGAAGAAATGTTTTCTCTGTAGCAAGTAATTTGGGGCTTACTTATTATGAAATATATATTTAACGTGCAAGGCCTAAACCGAGCCATGATTTTCTCTTCTTTTTTTTTTTAAATCACTTTTCCCCTTAGTAACGATTGTCATACTACCTTCTTTTTTATTATCTGATTCATTATCCTATGCAGTTATGTTACGACTTCTGTTTGTCTGAGTCGATAAAAAGAATTAAAATGAATCAAAATGTATAGGCCCACAACAACGTCTAAAAAAGAAAACGAGGTATATACGAATATTTTAATACATATTCATATATCCCGTTTTCTTTTCTTCTACTTTATTGCTTTTTCAGATTCAGATTCAAAACACATTCAATTCCCTCTCATAATCAAATACAAGTAAGAAACTTATAGTGTTTAAAAACAAACGTGGTGATGGAAGGAAGTAAGGTTCCCTAAAAGCAAGTGGCTTGCGTTGGGGCCGCCGTAACAGTAAATATACACAAGGCCAACTTAAAAACTACTTTTCCAAAAATAGAAAGAAGTGCAAAGAAAAACAAAAATAAAACAGACCAAACAAACAAAACCAGGCCCTAAACCACAAACAAGCGAACAAAAAGGTTATATGTTCTACTGATTATATCTTATAAATGTACCTCATTTACATGTGAATAACTATAGATAGATAACTGAACAAATCAAACGTATTAAAAGAATTAAAAAGATAAAACGAGTTCGGGCCAGGCACGATATTGTTTTTTAAATCCATTGGCTCCTGGATTAGGGTAGCCCCTGAACATGGGAAGGGAAAAAAAATAGCAGTCAGCGGGTCATCCCTGCCGGAAAGAACACAGTTTCTCACAGTGTGTTCACAGTGTGTTCACATAGTCGACTCTGTGGAAATGTGATTCACAATGTTAAAACGCTCAAATTTAAAGTAAACGCTCAAATTTAACAGTGTGAATATGATTTCACGCTGTGGACACCTCTACAGTGTGATTTACCACAGTGTTCACATAGTGATGTTCGATTTCACAGTGTGCATTTACTCGCTCACAGTGTGAAGAGGTGATTCACGATGTTAAAAACGCTTGAATTTAACAGTGTGAATATGATTTCACACTAAGTTTCCCCACTGTGAACACACTGTGGGACTGTCTTCTTTCCGGTAGGATAAGATCAAAACATCGTGAGATTCATTTACTTTATTAGTAAAACAGTGTAAAATGCCACGAGCTCACAACATGTTTTCACATTTTCTCATATTTATCGATTGGCCGAACCAGGGCATTAGAATGGTATCGATTATCAAATTGAAATAGTAAGGGTTATTGTTATTGGTAAAACGGAATGGTGCCCCTTTGAACTTGTAGTTACCTAAAGCTATGTGATGTGGACACACACTATTCGAATACAAGTTTTTAAAAAATTGCCTTGTGATGCAACTGCAATGTGTTATGCGCTGTACATTATTATCATCATTATTATTATTATTATTATTATCCTGTACGGCAGGTGAGTGTGGATAGAGATATAGAGAACGATGTGATAGAGAAAGGGGAAAGAAAGATAAGGAAGGAAGCCGGCCAATACATCTTACAATACAATATCATCTAGTCATTGATTCACCGCAAGTGTAAAATGCCACGAGCTCACAACAGGTTTTCACATTTTCTCATATTTATCGATCGGCCGAACCAGGGCATTACATATCTTATCGATTACAGTATCAAATTGAAATGTAGTATTCAGTGTTTTACCACGGAGTTTTGGATGCATTCGAGCTAGTATCCTTGGTCAATGGTCACTAGCTATACAGGGATTGAAACTAGCCCGGGCGCGGGGCAAAGAGGCGCACCTTTGTAACAGCGACGTCTATGTGCTGATTTCAGACGATGCCTCCGTTTTATGTAAGATGGCGTGCCGGTTTTATTTCAGCAGCTCAGTAGCGCCTTTGGCATGTTTGGTGCTAAGGAAAAATAAGGAGGAGGCGCGCGCCACTGTCACCCCTGCCCATCCGTGTCCACCAGAAGTGGTAGCCCCACTAAAACCACACGAAAGCGCTGAAAGGAAATAATCCAGCTTATACAAATATTACAAAAGGGTCTTTCAATAAGTTAATGACGGAAGGTAAAAAATAAGTGCGGAACTGAATCATTGACAGAGTTTACTCCAATCTATCTTGTATATACAGCAGATTATCAAGAAGATTGGGAGCGTAATATAAAGCGCTGACGAAAATTATCATTAAAAACAAAAACAAAAACAAAAACAAAAGAACAAAAGAGTAACAGAGAGAGTGAGAGACAAGGATTTTCTACCAAAGGTAAAGTCTTTTTCTTTTCAAACTGGAAATCAAAGAATGGCTAAAGGTTTTGGAGTGTTTTTAAGGTCCCAAATAATTCTATTTCTGTTTTAGAGGCATCTTTTTTAATACTGTGTCACAGTGTTATGCTTTATTGTGACACACGACTTTCATTATCCCATACAGTGTATAGCATGTCTTCTAGTATGAGTAGCCCGTTTGATGCGACCACAACTCCCTTGTATCTGTAAACAGTCGATCTGGCACCACCCTTTCCCAGCGGGCAATGTATCACTGTACTTGAAGGTATACATTTCTATTCCAGCAAGATGGATCAAAGTAAGAAAAAATATGATGTGAACAGTTATGGAGGGATGCCACCAGTATGTGATTCGTAGTAGGAGGAAGCTATTCACACACTGATCTATATTAGATGTGAAAGTCTCGGTTACAGTCCGTTATTCCGAAGGTTCTTTATTCCGAAGGTTTGTTAGTTCGAAAATGAAGTAAGGTTCGTTAGCTCGTTAGTTATTTTCGGACTAACGAACCTTATTTCATTTTCGGACTATCGAACCTTCGGAATAACGAACTTTATTTCATTTTCGGATTAACGAACCTTATTTCATTTTCGAACTATCGAACCTTCGGAATAACGAACCTTATTTATTTTCTGACTAACGAACCTTCGAAATAATGAACCTTCGGAATGACGCCACAAATGTTCGGATTAACGAACCCTTTTTCATTTTCGGACTTAAAGAACATCTAGGTATACGCAATTTGCGTGTTTCGGAATAACGAACCTTCGGAATAAAAACAGCACCCAAAGTCTCATGCCTTATTTATTGGGGCAATTCCACACAGGAAGCACAAATGTAAAAACAAGCACTTTCATAGTCCTGAATAGCCAAATCCTTAAATCAAAAGAAGTTAAGAGATAGAGAGAGAGAGAGAGAGAGAGAGAGAGAGAGAGAGAGAGAGAGAGAGAGTGAGAGAGAGAGAGAGAGAGAGAGAGAGAGAGAGAGAGAGAGAGAGAGAGAGAGGGGGGGGGAGAGGGAGAGAGAGAATTCCATCATTTTGATCGGTATTGCATGTTTGATTTTACCCGATATTTTTTGCTATTTGAAAGTGACACCACTTTCTGGTAATTCCGGTACATATAGCACAATAGAATGTAATACAAAATTGGTGGAATGAAAGAAATCAGGTTAAAGAATGAAAATATTTGCATAGTATCAAATAGTCAGAAGGGAGAGGGGGGGGGGGGGTGAGAGTACAAACTTAGCACACAAACTCTAAAAATGTGATTCCGTTTACCGTGGAATTGCCCATTACATAGATTTGTAATTTATTGTATTTCATCTCGCCAATGCACAAAATTATTGCGTACATTGGCGATTATGATCATTACTCAGTTGAATCCAACCCAGTTGAATCGTTTTATTTCCCTGAATAAGAGCTTTTTAATATTTCGGATAAAATGATAAGTCATGTTTTTTTTTCTGTGCATGCATGTGACGTTTTTTTAAATCCCCCTCCCCCTTATTTTTAATTCATTCGACGTAATAAATTACTTGCAAAAAATACATTAGCGTGACGTATTTTCAAGTCTATTATCATGTCCCTCATACCTTCAATTTCTCAGACTGAATGTCTATGTCTTATTTTTTGTTTTGTTTTGTGTTTTTCTTTCTTTTGGGGGGAGTCATTTTGCACTAACTTCTTAAATGAGAATAGTTTTCTGATTTCTTTACTACTCCCTTAACAGTCGCCTTTCACCAGGGGTTCACAATATCTTTTTTTTTTCTATCTCTCTATCTATCTGATTCCCTGACCTCTACCTATCTATTGCTCTTGAAACTCCTCTATTTTTCGTCTTTATGAAATTTTCTGAGGCATGGTTCATTCAATTTCCTCACTATCTATTTTCCTTCCTTTCATCTCTTTCCTGCTAAATCTCTTTCCATCTCCCCTTCTCTATCTCTCTCCTTCTTTCCTCCGATCTCCATCTCTTACTATCCCCTTCTCTCTCTCTCTTTCTTTCCTTCTTTCGTCCGATCTCCATCTCTTACTAACCTCTTCTCTTTCTCTTTCGTCCGATCTATATATCTTACTATCCCCTTCTCTCTCTCTCTTCCTCCTTTCAGCCGATCTCCGTCTCTTACTTTCCCCTTTCTATCTCTCTCTTTCTCTCCTTCTTTCGTCCGATCTCCATCTCTTACTATCCTCTTCTCTTTCTCTCTTTCCTCCGATCTATATATCTCACTATCCCCTTCTCTCTCTCTCTCTTTCTCCTTTGATCCGATCACCATCTCTTACTATCTCCTCCTCTCTCTCTCTTTCTCTCCTTCTTTCGTCCGATCTCCATCTCTTACTACCCTCTTCTCTTTCTCTTTCCTCCGATCTATATTTCTTACTATCCCCTTCTCCCTCTCTCTTTCTCCTTTCATTCGATCTCCATCTCTTACTATCCCCTTCTCTCTCTCTTTCTCCTTTCAGCCGATATCCGTCCCTTACTTTCCCCTTTCTATCTCTCTCTTTCTCTCCTTCTTTCGTCCGATCTCCATCTCTTACTATCTTCTTCTCTTTCTCTCTTTCCACCGATCTATATATCTCACTATCCCCTTCTCTCTCTCTCTTTCTCCTTTGATCCGATCACCATCTCTTACTATCTCCTCCTCTCTCTCTCTTTCTCTCCTTCTTTCGTCCGATCTCCATCTCTTACTATCCTCTTCTCTTTCTCTCTTTCCTCCGATCTATATATCTTACTATCCCCTTCTCTCTCTCTCTCTTTCTCCTTTCATCCGATCTCCATCTCTTACTATCTCCTTTCTATCTCTCTCTTTCTCTCCTTCTTTCGTCCGAACTCCATCTCTTACTATCCCCTTCTCACTCTCTTTCTCTCCTTCTTTCCTCCGATCTCCATCTCTCTATCCCCTTCTCTCTCTCTCTTTCTTTCCTTCTTTCGTCCGATCTCCATCTCTTACTAACCTCTTCTCTTTCTCATTCGTCCGATCTATATATCTTACTATCCCCTTCTCTCTCTCTCTTCCTCCTTTCAGCCGATCTCCGTCTCTTACTTTCCCCTTTCTATCTCTCTCTTTCTCTCCTTCTATCGTCCGATCTCCATCTCTTACTATCCTCTTCTCTTTCTCTCTTTCCTCCGATCTATATATCTTACTATCCCCTTCTCTCTCTCTCTCTTTCTCCTTTCATCCGATCTCCATCTCTTACTATTTCCTTTCTATCTCTCTCTTTCTCTCCTTCTTTCGTCCGAACTCCATCTCTTACTATCCCCTTCTCACTCTCTTTCTCTCCTTCTTTCCTCCGATCTCCTTCTCTTTCTATCTCCTTCTCTCTCTCTTTCTCCTTCTTTCGTCCGATCTCCATCTCTTACTATCCTCTTCTCTTTCTCTCTTTACTCCGATCTATATCTCTTACTATCCCCTTCTCTCTCTCTTTCTCCTTTGATCTGATCACCATCTCTTACTATCTCCTTCTCTCTCGCTTTCTCTCCTTCTTTCGTCCGATCTCCATCTCTTACTTTCCTCTTCTCTTTCTCTCTTTCCTCCGATCTATATCTCTTATTATCCCCTTCTCTCTCTCTTTCTCCCTTCATCCGATCTCCATCTCTTACTATCCCCTTCTCACTGTCTTTATTCCTTCTTTCCTCCGATCTCCATTTCTTACTATCCTCTTCTCTTTCTCTCTTTCCTCCGATCTATATTTCTTACTATCCCCTTCTCTCTCTCTTTCTCCTTTCATCTGATCTCCATCTCTTACTATCTCCTTCTCACTCTCTTTCTCTCCTTCTTTCATCCGATCTCCATCTCTTACTATCTCCTTCTCCTCTCTCTTTCATCCGATCTCCATCTCTTACTATCCTCCTTCTCCTCTATCTCTCTCTTTATTTTATCCGATCTTTTTCTCTTATTCTTAATTTCCCTTCTCCTCTCTCTCCTTATTTCGCCCGAGCTTTATTTTTTACCACTCCCTTCTTTTCTTTCATTCTCTCTCTTTCAATATTTCTTTCCATCTCTATCTCTTACTCTTCCCTTCTACTCCGCCTTCTCTCTTCATCTCCTCTTTTTGCCCGAGCTTTCTCTCTTACTATCCCATTCTTTTTTGTCTTTCTCTGTCTCTGTCTCCCTCTCCCTCTTTCTTTTATCCTAAATACATTTCTTATCATCCTCTTCTCTGTCTTCCTATCTCTCTCTCTCTTTCCTTCTTTCATCCCATATCCATCTCTTCTCCCTTTTCATCTCTGATCCATACCATCCAGTCTTTCCCAGGTTCCTGCTAGCCTGGGGCTCTTTTAATCAAACACAATCCCATCGGCATAGGGTCGTCTACTTCATCGATTTATGATGATCACGGAATTAATCGGCGTGCGGATTCGATGTGTTATCTCCTCTCAAATTGATGCACATTTTAATAACTCTGCCACCGAATACCCCCATCCTTGTTACTCGTCTCCTCTCTCCCTGCATCTTGCATTTCATGGTCCAGAGTTTGACTGGCACACACCGTTAAGGCCGACTTGCCAAGACCGATTGGTCGCGCAAGCGGGTGAAACAATTAGACATCCTTAATGGCAGGGATCTTCGGACGAGAATAAATCGGAAACGGGTTTTACATAATTCATGACTAAAGATTTAATGTGGCCCAAGATCACGGATGGCAAGTGATAAGGGTTATCCGACATGTGTCCGAGTGACCTGTTGCCAGACATACCTTGGTCACTCCCGATTCCATCCATTGTCAAACTTTTCTCCTAAGGTCTACGATCTCAAAGATATCATTTCGATAAAAATAAAGGCAAATGACACGAATTCGACAGAGGATTAAGGGAGGTAACTAAAAAGAGAGACAACAAGAAAAGAGGAGAAAAAAAAAGAATAAAGGTATGTCAAAGCATTGTTATATCTTTATGTGCTTGGCACAATTCCTGGCAAAGTACATGGCTAATGTGACTACACCAAATACCTTCATGCCCTGACTAGAAGGTCATAAGTATATCAGGGGGAAAAAGATTTTATCTGCTTTATAACTTCAAGTACACAGATGACTATAGGTTCTGCACGATCATCGGGCGTTGACTTGGCTTCGAAAAGTCATCTTTACAAAATAACACTGTCCTCATTGGAAGGTGTACCATGGGACAACAATATATATATATATATATATATATATATATATATATATATATATATATATACTTAGTATATGTATAAAGAAACAAGAAGTAGATGAATGAAGACTACGGTAAGTCTATAACTCAAAGGAGACTTATTCTTCTACTTCTTGTGTCTATATAATGTTTAATCTCTTTACAAAGATTTATATGTGCACATAATTATATATGAAGCTATTTTCAAATAATGTAATACAATGAAATTGTCATTACGACATTCGAACTTACCACCGCCATTTTTATAGCACATATAGGGGAATCTCCATACGTTGGCAAGATCGACACAAAACCCTATGACAGAGAGCAAGAAGTCAATCTTTTTCGACCACGTCTCGCGACCACTCCCATCTCCACGACCGGCTACTTCATTCCCAGAATCCATTGTTACCTCCATTAGTTTTCCTTGGGTCGCTGAAAGAATGAAGAATAAAAACTGGTTTTAAAATAGCTAAAGGAGTAAAGCGTAGATTACTTGGAGTGAGCATAGCTGCAGGGGCACACAACTTGGTGTTAAAATGACGTTTGTTTTCACATGAGATAATTGCTTTGACAGATGTTTCGCACAATTTTTTGTTGAATTATCTGAGAGAAATAATTAATTCAGTTCAGACACACAAAGGTAAATATACACAAGCCAATTGGTTTATATCTGATGAAAAATTCAAGCCTGAAAACAGGTAAGAGATGCTTCATCCCTCCATTCATCATAATTCATTGATTCATTACTCAAAATTTGAACTGATAAATTTTAGCTAATATTATTTGAAGAAAGGACAATCAGCGATGGTGGTTGTCATTATAATGATGATGAGGGTGATGATAATAATAGTGATGATAATCAAGTTTGTGATAAAGAGGAGAAAGAAAAAGGACAAAACGATAACAGAAGAAATATACTGATAACAAAACTAAAGAATGTAAAATGATTTGGTAAACCATTCAATTAGATATCGTTATGTATGGAGCGCCGATCGAAGTCAAAGTTGAAGAAATCCATCTTTTACTCCAAATCACCAACTGACATACGCTCTTCAGCTCGTTCGAAAGTATTCAAAATATGCTTAATTAATTTGATACGCATGCAGGAATGAATGACCTAATAAGTAAATAAACGGGAAAAAAATCATTCACATTAAAAAAAACCGTGAAAAAAGGATTCCTGCTTGAAAAAGTTAAACAAAAAGATAATGAAAAGTAATCATCATAAAGATTGGCACATTAGATTTGAAACAAACATTTTCATGTGTTACTGAAATTTGGTTTTCAAGGCGTCTGCCACATAAAGTGCCTGTGAATTATTTTCACTAAACTGAAGATCCTACATTATTTTGAGTAGAGAAGGAGGGGAAAGGAGCATTTAGAGATTAAATCTATATAAGAGAGGAGAGGGAGAGAAATCGCATGAAAGAAAACAAGCAGACTAACACAAACAGGCACAAATAAGCACAGTAAGATTGACTGGCATATAGGGGATCAAATCATTTTACAAAGGAGCATTTGCAGAGTGACAAAAGGAAAGATTTATCAAATTTAAGGATCAATCAGATTTAATTTCATACAAATTTTAAATTTCTCCCTACAGACAATATCGTTATCCAGGGAGAATGAAATTGTATGGCCTCCTGGATAATCTTGTATACTATACGGATCTACAAAACACATTTTGACATACGAGACAAAAGGACTTAACCTCTCACAGTCATCCCACTTTTTGCCCTTGGGCGCCATAATTTTGCGGAATCGACGACAAGCACAAATTGAAATCGAGGCAAGTACAGGAGAGGTTGTGACCTATATCCATGGAAATGCACGGAGCCCCGAGCCTACTGGCCCCCGTAACTCTCGGCTGCATGCACCTGTTGTGAAGTGGTCTCCCCGAGGATCACTCATGGTCCATGTTACATGTCTTAGTTATGCATTTTTGTAGAAGTTTTTTAGCCGAGGTTCGAAAAGGGTGGAACAAGTTTGTCATAATAAAGCTAGAAAGCTACCCATGCGTTCTTTCACCCCAGAGCTTGTAAACTTAAAGTTAAAATGTACGAGATGATACTTGTATTGCTTGTTTCTGTTTGTATACAGATTCTTTTGCAGAAGCTTTGAACTAGGTAGGATTGAAAATCATTTCCCCATCATTATAAGATGAAACATGTGTATGGGTACATGTATTTGTACTAAAAAAAAACCTGAAGCCAACCCTAATTTGGAATGAAAAACTGTTAGTAAGACGCAAATCGCGATTTTATTATTTTTGGTCTCAGAGACAATAAATAAGAGGACCCGGTTGCTCAAGTTAAAAAAAAAACAGTTATCTGCCTCCCTCCGCGTGATACACCAATACACAAAGTACGGTCCGGTGAGCCATGCCCTTACGTCTAGTCCGTGCAACCGACCGTTATATATTTTTGGAACATTGGTTCACATTTCTAATATTTGAAAATACTTCCTGTGGATATTATACTTTGAAACTTTCAGACTAGTATTTTTACACTATAACCCTTATGTTTATGCAATTCTCAAGTAGTAAAATGATTTTTTAAATTATAACAAACCAATGCCTTTAAGTTGATATGTTTTGATTGCGTATTTAAACAAAACTACATGCATTTGAAATGACTACATTCAAAGTTACTCCGTTACATTCCGAAAATGTAATGTAATGACTCCACGAAATATTGAAATAATTTTGAATAAAAACAAGACAAAAGTTTCTCACCTTGCATTTGAACTCATAACCACGAAGACGAAACAAAACAGTAAATAATGAGCAGGGATACCAAAACCAAACAATAACATCAAGTGTAGAGAGTGGAAATGGTGCTTACATATCAATTTTCATGTCTACTTTTTTTTATTATTATACGAAATACAGCGACGGTTAAAAGACAAAGATTTCAAATAATTATGTTTTGTTCAAAGCATTCTTAATTAATATTGTTGGCATTATTTATAGTCTATTTATAGTGTCTTTCCAAATGGGCCAATCGAAACAATTATGTCCCTGTTTTGGACGAAATTTAAGTTTTATCTGTAAATGACTGAAAAAAAAGAAGAAAAAAAAAAGAAGAAAAAGAAAATCCTTTCTGGAAATAGGAAATGTCATGAAAGTAAAATTACACCAATATATTTGTTTAAAGACACAAGAAGTAGACAAATAAAGAGTAAGCTAAGTCTATATCTTTGTATAAAGTATCACACCACAGTTCTTTACTAATTACATGGGAATTGGCTATCAAATGAATTTCGTTTGTTTCTCTTCTTTCGTCTAATTTTGTATTTTTTCTTACCTATGATTACAGAAATGCGTTTGCAAAAGAAAACAAATGTCAAATAAAACAATTCATATCAAAAGATAGCTACGATAAGAGAAGTAAATCAAAGAAAAAATAGAAAAAAAGAAGATAAACGAATGGAAGATAGCAACTTTATTAAAGAAATTCACAGGTAAAGAAAATAAATGGCGATTGTCTAGTAACGCTTTCGAACAGTAGCCTACTCTCTGAACTAAATTATTGAATATCACAATCATTACAAGAGTAGAAAAAATCGAGGACTTCGGGAGTGCTAAAGTAATTAAAATGGCCAAATGGCATTAGATCCATTCGTGGTGTGGTGAAAGTTCACACGAAATTTCTTTCTGGAATCATTTGTTTTTAATTTGGTCAAGTTTACCATTGTACAGAAGGAAATACTTATGTTGTAGCACTTCCTTAGACAATACTGACATAGCACCATCTACTGTTGACTTGCTATACACTCACACACAGAAGCAGTCATTTTTTGTTTGTTTTGAGGAAAAGGAATCCCTTTAATTTTGTTTCATCCTGAAATTTTGGTTCCTGAATAATGTCACAGAGACAGGCAAAGAGGTTAGTTTTGTTATTTATTTCATTTGATTTGTAGAATGAAATTATAAAGTAGAAAATAGGAAGTTAATTTTAGACTTCATGCAGGTGTGTAATGTACATGATTGTTATAAAATTATTAGGCATGTGAGTCTATGATGTTGAGTATTAACAGTTAACTTTGAATTGCATTTAGAATACATGTATATGAAAACTAAGAGTAACAGATGCATGTATAGCAGGTAGAATATTGAAGGATTTGATGAGTGTTGAAAGTGATGATACATGTAGGATGACAGAGATTTATCTCCGTCTATTTAACCCATATCATTTTATACAGTTGAAGTACATGTACTTAGTTTTAATTTTTAAACAAAGCTAATTAAGCTATGAATTTGATATTATTTTGATTGACATGTACTTATGATTCTTTGTGTACTTTATTTTCCACAGTTTTCACGGAATTATGTCCAAAGAATTAACGGAATTTCTGGAATTAAAGGATATCTTCGATATTCCTGTAGAGACCTTTGTGAAGTCCTTTTTTTTTTCTTCGAAGTCGACCTCATTACAATCACACGTGGGTTTACTCGATTTGTTAAAGAAAAGGGTGATGACCCCTCAGACCTCCTTTGTATGTAGTCCCTGTTGCTACAAATTAGAATGTTCGATGGTGTGGACAGTCTCAGTTACATCTTTAGCCAGACATTTATTTCTGCGGTACGCCCAGAATGTGTTGTTCGAGTACTGTTGGTAACAAAATCATTTGGGGACAGGAAAACTTGTCGATGCAGGTTACAGAATATAATGTAGGCCACGATACAGCTGAGAACATACAAACGGTTATTGCACCCTGCACTCGCCCTCGAAACAGAGACTACCTGTAACGCCTAAGGCTTGAACGATCCCAAACTGAACGTTGTATTAAGGAGGGCGAATCGCGGTAGTATGCAGGTAATCTGATATGGTAAACCAACCTTTGTGCAGGGTCTTACATCCTTAACCCGCCCTGGCGGCTACCGTACAATTCTTGTTCAGCCTCTGGTTTCCATCTTCAATCGTACAAGCGAAACCTAAGAACACGTTCTCTTGCTGAATTGAGCGACGGTTCCCTTTCTGAACACAATGCATCTGGTTCAGTATATATGCTTGGTTTAGTTTCAGACATGGCACCTTTAATTACTTTCTTTTTTTCTCGCACTAGGGATTGTTTATTTGTCTCTGTGGCACTGTTTTGAAGCGACGTTTTCAGCAACTAGTTCATAGTTGACCGTATGCCGCACGTCGATATGTGGTTTAATTCTTGAGGGTATCGCCTACATTTCATTGGCTAGACTTCGTCCGATCACTTTAATAACCATGACAACATTACGAGGCATCAAGCCACTGTCTCCATGATTTACGATCTAAAATATTTCAGTCATATACCTTCAAAAGAAAACGATGTCCCATGCATACATGATGTCCTTTCAGATGTGTTACAATCAAGCCTGTGAAGGCTAGGTACCGTATCCATTGCTGTGGAGGTATCATGGTATCGTTGTTCCTTCATTTCATCTTTGCTCATGAGGTCGAGGATTCTGATCCTAGTCCGACACTAACATCATTTGGCAGCACATTGATTAGCCGCTCTTCACCTGGGTATGGTCGCCTGATATGCATGAGCACCAATTAATTTGCCGGCTCGGTTCTTACCGAAGGAAACGATGTCGGAGCACCGTTGGACTAACATGGTGGTGAGGATCATCAGACAGTATATCAGGGAGACGAATTTGAATGAATTTTTGACGAAAATGAATGTCAGTAGACGAAACTGATTTTACCGTTTTCGTGCCCATCTACTGCGCCAGACGAATTTGAATTGCAATTGACGAAAATGGGTGATACAGCACGAAACAGAATGATAATTTTTCAAAACTGATCGACCAAAAACGAAATTGAAACAAGCATTCGCACATTCCATAAGGCCAGAGACGTAATTAAAAGCGTGTTTATAAAAATCGAATGAGGAGGTGATGAAAATGGGCTGGAAAACCTACAGTACAAGTAGTAGTAGGTGGTAGTAGTAGTAGTAGTAGTAGTAGTAGTAGTAGTAGTAGTAGTAGTAGTAGTAGTACTGTAGTACTAGTAGCAGTAGTAGTAATAGCAGTAGTAGCAGCAGCAGTAGTAGCAGTAGTAGCAGTAGTAGCAGCAGTAGAAGAAGTTGCAGTTGTAGTAGTAGTAGTAGCAGCAGCAGCACCACCAGCAGCAGCAGTAGTAGTAGCAGTAGTAGCAGTAGTAGTAGTAGTAGTAGTAGTAGTAGTAGTAGTAGTAGTAGTAGTAGTAGTAGTAGTAGTAGTAGTTACAGCAAAAGCTGTATCGTAACGTTTTGTTTTCTCTTTCACTTGCATTTACATGTACATTATGTTGCCCGTCTTAAAATACACGCCAAACTGCGACCAGTAACTGACGCATTCTTTAGCGCCTCGTTCGATGTAGCATGGGGATAATTAAGGTCCTCGGAGAAACAGTGTGCTAAGCCCTAGAATTCCCGTGTCAACAAGACAGTTGCGTCACTGTCTTCATTGGCTAACTTCTGTGCCTGGCTGTGCGTCGATGTACCTCAATGCAAATGAACGGCTCCTGCCAAGCCGGCATTAATTTACATATCAAAGCAACCGTCATGTGAAGAATACCAGAGAAATGCCACTATTTATTTGACAATCTTCTTAAGGATCAAGCTGTTGATCAGTACACTCTAAGAAAAAAGGTGCAATTTTGCACCCCAAATGCAACAATAGCGGCACTTTTGGGGGTACACCCTACATGAAAATAGTGCAAAGATTCACCCTTTGAACTTGTTTGCTCCCGGAAATGTCCATCTGCACCCTTAAAGATGCAGAAATTTTTGCATCCAAAAGGGTGCAAATTTGCACCTTCCCTAAAGGGTATAACTCTGCACCCTTATGGGTGCAAAATATAGCTCACTGCACCCTTAATGGTGCATAGTGCTTCTTTGCGTACAAAGTTGCACCTATAAAGGAGCTCCTGGTTTTGCATTTGAAGGTTGCAAAATTGAACCTTTTTTTTAATGTGTATCTTCAGAATCAGAATTACCTTCTAGAAATATAGGCCTATATTACCGAGTGATGTTGAGCTCATTTCTACTAACTGCTACTCCATTTTTAGCTTTCTGTGTGTCATTCGTAAATTGACATTATACTTGTTACTTTGACTTCAGTCTGATTTCTCGTTACCACAAAGGACCATCTATGTAATATTATTTCACCGATGCAAACAGTATGTTATGGATATTTTAAATATAGATAACGAATGTAAGTTCGGTCATAAACTTACACTGAACTCAATCTTCTATAGATGTTAAACTAGTTCCTATCTTGTCGAGAGTACAAACTGTACTGGTAATACTTCTTGTGAACAATTATTTTCATTATCACTGTTGTTATATACTTTTTATATTGAGATATTTATTTGTTTTTCATCATTTCATTACGGCCATTAATAACATTGTTTTTCCTATTCTAGAGGCAGTGGTAGCAGGATACTGCCCATATGAATTTCCAAATTAACCTTCTTTTCCTGTAGAGCTAAAGTGCAAGCTACTTTAAACGTACTGCTGGATTTGATCTGCCATGTGTAATTATTTGATACAGTGCAGATAGAATTGTATCAGAGGAGTTATTCCTAATTCTTAATTCTAAATTTACCATTTTCTCACATAACAATTTAATTCAGTAAGAGAGGGTGTCTTATTAAATTCCACGTATCTAAGTGGTATCTTAAAGAACGCGGAGAGCCCATGATTCTGATAAAACAGGAAGCGTTCAGGATTGATTCCAGAGAATACATACTAACAACCACCATACCCAAAGAGTGACAACAAAAGGAGCCCTTTGGTAAAATGAATATTGAGCCTTATTAATCAAATGTTTTAAATAGGACATGTCAAGATTGCGTAATGGCAGTTAACAAGTTGATGAAGCTTTATTGAAATGGTTGAATAGTTTATTACCGGTGTTAATTGATCGCGCGTGTGGCGTCTTAGGTCTCGATCATTATAGGTTGTTATGGCATATATGCTAGATTAGAACAGTGTGTTGTTTTTTCCCATAAAATGCATTTTAATCATAACGTGGTCAGGGGAATATCCAGGGATTTAGTGCCATTTCGGTTTGATGAGAGGAATGGTTGCCTAATAATTCGGAGATTCCCTCGTAATAATATAATCCTAATAAATCATTTCTTCTCCTGAGAATAGAATTATACAGAAACATCATACTTGCAATAATTCGATACTAACATTAATTCTCTTTTCATTTATCCATTTCTTACATTTGAAAAAAATATGTTTGTTTAGTTGTTTCTTTGATTTGATCTGTTCACTGATCAATTATCATTTTAATCACCAGATAATGAAGAGATTTCAGTACAACATTGTTTCATCGAATTATTTGAAAAGAAGAATGCTTAGAACATCAAACATTAAATTTCGAACTTCTAACATTGAACATGCCTACTTTAATTAACCACGCTATCATGGCTTCAGTCGGCTATTGTTCGATGGTAATGTGATATGCGCTATACAAGAACGGAATATTATCGTTATTATTATCGTGTTGATCATTTGGCAAATTTAATGAGTACTAATGTACTAATGTTACTGTCATAGTAAACAAAATAGAGTCTGGTCGTGAGTCTGTAACCAAATACCATGAATGTGCAGAATATTAAAAGCTTTAAAAGATGATCAACATTCGGGGCTCTCCTAGCCAGAAGAATCAGAAATTTTCTTTAAACAGGGGGTTTCTTTTAACATTCCCCAGCAATATCCTATCTTATGAACACATCCCAATATAACTGTATTATATTGTTTCCATAATAATTCATTGTTTATTCTACTGTAAGATATTTATTTTACTATATATAAATATCATGTTAAAAAGTTGTCAAATCCTGAAATTCATTGGAGAAAAATGAATGTTTATTTTAATTTAATTGATAATGCATCATAAAAAAAAATTATTCTTTCATATGCACCACATTTGTGATGATGAAATAAGTAAAACTGCTTTATAACAGTTTAAAGCCGGCGGTGCCGAACTAAATTTGTGAACGTGAGTATGGATCAATACAATGAACGGTAATTCATTGATCCACGATTTGCTCTCATATGCGTGGACATTTAGGAGATGTCACTGGAGAGACTTTGGGGCTTCATATGCAACCCAGTCTCATTCTAAAACTTAGAATGGGCGTGTGTGCGTGCGTGTGTGTGTGTGTTTTTTTTTTGGGGGGGGTTGTGGTTTCTGTCGTTGTTGTTTGTTTTTCTCTTTTCGTTTTTATTTTGTTTATTTTACTATCATGTCGACATTATTCGATTGATATCATTCATATCATCATGCCTCAAGACAACATATCACATTATTTGGTATCATGTGAAAGAGAAGGAATTGGTCTATGATATGCATTATACAAATCTATCAGGATAATTATTTTTAGATTAACTGATGTCAAACGTCGGGTTTCCTTTTTTTTTTTTTTTAAAGAAAACACACTGTGCTAAAGAAAAAAAAATCAGGTTACAGTTCGTTATTCCACAGGTCCATTATATATTCCGAAGGTTCGTCAGTCCGAAAATGAAATAAGGTTCGTTGTTCCGAAGGTTCGTAAGTCCGAAAATGAAGAAAAGGTTCGTTCATCCGAAAACGAAATAAGGTTCGTTAGTCCAAAAATGACATAAAGTTCGTTAAGTCGTTAGTTATTTTCGGACTAACGAACCTTATTTCATTTTCGGACTATCGAACCTTCGGAATAACGAGCCTTATTTCATTTTCGGATAAACGAACCTTCGGAATAACGAGCCTTATTTCATTTTCGGACCAACGAACCTTCGGAATAACGCCACAAATGTTCGGATTAACGAACCCTTTTTCATTTTCGGACTAACGAACATCTAATACGCAATTTGCGTGTTTCGGAATAACGAACCTCCGGAACAACGAACATCACCCCAAACATACATTATATAGAGTTTACTAAGTTTCTGTTTGGATTTTTCCACTTTCAGCCATGAGATAATCATCGTTTCTTGATACCTTCATATTTGTACAAAATAATAGTTTTGTTTTACGCATGCAACGCTTTTGGTAAAATTTTCCATTTCCAGCATTGGCGTATAGTGGGAGGGAATTGGGTTATACATCACCCACTTTTTAGGGTTTACTACACTGCTTAGAGTTTACTAAGTTTCTGTTCGGATTTTTCCACTTTCAGCCATGAGATAAGCATCGTTTCTTAATACCTTCATATTTGTACAAGATAATAGTTTTGGTTTACGCATTCAACGCTTTTTGTAAAATTTTCCATTTCCAGCATTGGCGTATAGTGAGAGGGAGTTGGGTTATTCATAACCCACTTTTTAGGGGGGGGATGAGAGGTGTACAAATGTACCCCCACTTTTTAAACAAGAAATGCTGTATTCATCAACCAGTTGTTGCAATTTTTGATAATCTACCATAAATGACGGCTTATGATAGTAATGAGCAATTGGGTGTGGGAATGCTCTCCAGGGAATGGAGAATTTGCATAGTAATGTGCGGAGCTGTATATTTCAATCCAGTGACCGGGGGGGGGGGGGGTCGCAAAGCTGTTCGTACAGTTACGCATGACTTTACGAACGGGGATGCCAAAAAAAATTTCCTGACGTGTTAACAAAGTGTGACTGCATTTCCCATAATCTCAATTAAATAGTGGCAAAAAATATACTTTGCAAGAAAAAGGTTTGTAAGCAATAGTAATATTCATCTACATCTGCATATTTCACTTTTAGCTGATGTGATTCATAATGATTGAGAATCCCAGTTGGCTTTCCATATTCAAGTCGTTCGTAAAGTCATTCGTAACTTTACGAACAACTTTATGAAACACACCCCTGGGTAATGATGTATACTGTAAGCGCCTTGTCAACTTTGTTGTTGAAGCGCGTTACAGGAAATCGTTATTAATAACTATATTACAGTAAAATTTCTATATGAAATGCTATCAAAAACCCAAAAAATGGGATTAGAAGGGCTCAAGAGTATGTGTGTGGGTGTGCGCGCGGATGGGTGAGGGTGTGCGTGCTTTCGTGTGTGAGTTCGCGCTAGAAATTTCGGTATGAGATTTCAATCATTCCCCCCCCCCCCCCCCCACTCCTCGAAACGGATTTACGCTGGTGATTTCTGGGAGAAAGGTATGCTTTAGTTTTAACAGTAACTGCTTAGTTCTTCATCATGTCTACATTGTGATATTGAAGTTAATTTGAACCTCATATCCACGACTTTTGAATGAGTTGAAATTTTGTTTCTTGTCAAGTTGAGGAAGGCCTTTTCATTTTTCAACGTCACAGGTAAAGTAAGATGTGACTCATCTATGTTCTTTGATAATTTTTTATGAGACATAATTAGCGATCAAGCCCCGCTCTGACTGGAGGGAAAAAAAAGACGAAAAAGATATGAACAGGATAGTCCGAGGGAAAAAAACCTCTGGTAGGCAAGGTTACCTCTAAGTAAACTCCGGCTGGATGGGTAGATATCAACAAATGGTTGACAATCATTACCATTCTGCCACCCATCCTTCACTACTTTTTCTTCAACGACCGATATTTGTCACTTGCTAGTATTAATTTCCAAGGGTTTGATGGGTCTTCATCGATTTAAATATGAATTTGTGTAAGA
Organism: Echinometra lucunter; assembly: GCA_029962745.1. NCBI lineage: Eukaryota > Metazoa > Echinodermata > Echinoidea > Camarodonta > Echinometridae > Echinometra > Echinometra lucunter. The sequence goes on from CM057154.1 coordinate 1,841,150, forward strand.
GATACGCTATAATGTTGATACATGCCTGCCCTTTATTTGCCCTGTAAGTTCGGGACAGTTGTTCGAAACTGGTTTGTCAAGTTTGTTGAATTGACAGCCGAGTAACGCAACACAGCGAGTAAACAGTCGTCTGATTTCACTTACATCGATTCAATTCCAAACTCAAACTCAGTCAGAGTGAAGGATATTATTAAACAAACCCTGGCAAATTACGGCAAACTTGCATTAAAATCATAATTTACATATACAAATATTTCTCCTCCTCCTCATTTTTCTTCTTCTTCTGCTTCTGCTTCTTCTTCATCTTCATCATCTTCTTCTGCTTCTGCTTCTTCTCCTTCTTCTTCATCTTCTTCTGCTTCTTCTTCTTCTTCTTCCTCTTCTTCCTCCTCCTCCTCCTTCTTCTTCTTCTTCTTCTTCTTCTTCTTCTTCATCTTCATCATCTTCTTCTGCTTCTGCTTCTTCTATCCTCTTCTTCTTCATCATCATCTTTATCGTCATCATCATCATCATCATCATCAGCATCAGCATCATTATCATCATCATCATTCTTCGTTTTTTCCTCTTCTTGTCTAATCCTCGTCCTAATTCTTCTCTTCCTCTTCCCTCCTACTCCTCGTCCTCCTCCTCCCCTTTTTTCTTTTCTTCTTCTTCTTCTCTTCTTCTTCGCCTTCCCCTTCTTCGTCATCTTTAAACAATGATAAAAATTATTACTGAAATTAAAAACAAACAGTTGCTAGAATCATGAATCATTCTTTTATCTCTTTTCATTGCAGTCAGTGGTATGGTCTCACTTGATTCAATCTCTGTGTCCCTTAGGCATACATGCTTATAAACCGAAGTTATCTCTTTACATTCCTTTCAAACACGTGTTAATCATGTTAATGGTACATACAGACACCCTTTATCCTTGTAAATGTATATGGATAACTTCTTCAGTATTACATCTCTTCACTTTGAAATTGTGAATATCGTGTATGAAACCCTCTTGTATACTCAGTTCATACTCTTATCATTGATGATTTGAAGAATAAAAATTTACATTATGGCAGAGAATTTTCTATATCCTGCAATATAATTGTTTATCGATTGATCCGGTTTTTTTTATAAATTATATGTTTTATTGATTTCAATGATTACAAACAAACAAATTAGGCGACAATTACATAAGATAAACAAATAAAAAATAACAGCGAAATAACATCATAGGAATAAATTTAGCAACAAAAAGCAGTAAAATCTCCTTCAAATAGGCTAATTATTCCATATAAGTGGTAAATTTGCAAATCAGTAACAACCGACGTTGCTAACAGAAGCATTACATCAATTAATATATTATGTATATGTATAACTCTATAAATCAAACTTCCATTTCTTAAAATGGATATGAAGTTTCCCTCTTTTCTTAGCTACAAAATATTCTGTCTCTTTTTGAGTTTTCATAAATTTCTTAAAAGATACAAATTCTGGCTTGGTATTTTTGAATTTGCATAGAAAGATGAAATATTTCAGGGACAGAAACAAAAAGCACAGGAATTTGTCAGAGGGTACACCAAACAATTTCTTGAAATTATCCAATGTAAAGTTATTATCATGTTTTGAACGAACTATTTGGAGTAAATCTTGCCAAAGAGGGGTTACAACATTGCAATCACAAAACAGATGAGTAATAGATTCAGGCATTGTTTCACAAAAGCTACAGTTTGGGGAATCTTTTCTCTTTATCTTAAACAAAAAAGTCATTAAGAGCAATCGATTTGTGAAAAATCTTGAAGTAAAAAGAACGCAAACGAGTATTAATTGAACACATGAAATTAGCATTATGAACATGATTCCAATTTAAATCCTGTGCAACAGTTACGGTTTTCTTCCAAAAATCATACCTTTCATCAGGGGCACAAGAATCTCTTAATACAAGATATGCATACTTGGGAATTTTCCTGGTTTGAATAAGCTTATCAATAATCAAACCAACAGCATCATTGTCAGAGTCTTCAAAATTGGCAGAATCTAACCAAGTGCCAGGTATATTTTTCAACAGAAAGGTATATTTCCTTCTATCTTTATGAGAAACGTCAAAATCTAGCATTAATTCTTCAAATAATTTGTGTCCAGGGATTGGTGGGTTCAATAAATCTGATACCTTGTAGACATTTTTTGCATACCATTCATCATAGTAAAGGTATTGTTTTGATTTTGATCGTATCTTTTTATTAAACCATAATGACTGACAAATCCCAATTTCTGAAAAGTTCTTCCCCAAAATGTCTTTGCAGGCACCCTCTCTAAAAACATACCTATCGATTGATCCGTTGACTACACATTGTCATATGTGCCCCATACTGCATATGTTTCATAGGTTTATTACAGGGACCACTTAGTTCGTGTAGCAAAGGGTTTAATATACATAAACTTGAGTATACATTAGTATAATATTAACATGAAATGTGCTACTATCCTTTTCTTCATTGTTTGTTGCTTTGATCATTAGTTTATGTAGGGTTTATTTGTTTGTTTGTTTTTAGTTGGTTGTTTTTGTTGTTTTTCCTTATTTTTATTTGTCGTATTCTGTGACTCTCGTCAATTCCATGGCTACTCATGATTTTGGAGAGATATTGAGTTACCTCTTAATCTCCTGTTCTCTGACTACAGGTGTTTAAAGATAAATAAGTTTTGTACATGTACATATTAGAGTAGTAAATGCAGCATCAAAACTTCAGAAGTTGGTTACTCGCGTTACACTATTTTGGACCAACCTGTGGAATTGCCCTTATGACGTAAGACTTTGGTATTCGGTCTAATGTACTGACATAACTTTACTGGGAAAAAAGTCCCCCCCCCCCCCGCCCCCCTCACTTACATTCTCCAATATTTCCAGTATTTCATAAGAAAAAGAGGAAGAAGAGAACAATGTGTGACTGCAAATATTCTAAATACATGTGAGAGACAATAAATGAGCGAGAGAAATTAAGAAGACAGAAATTTAGAAGGAATACAAAAGTGAAGGGGAAGAGAGAATAACAGAGAGAGGGAGAAAGAGGAGTGAGAGAGAGAGAGAGAGAGAAGATGGGAGGGGCGAAAAAGAGAAGAAAGAGAGAGGAGCGAGAGAGAGAGAGAGAGAGAGAGAGGGGGGGCGAGAGAGAGAGGGGTAGAGGGAGAGCAGCGGGAGGATAGAGAGGGGAGGGGGATACTAAATTTTCCGACGTGAACAGGGTTGTATTCATTTAACTTTGCTAGGCAAGCAAGCAAGCAGGAAGGGAAGCTAGGCAGAGGAGGCAGGCCGAGGAGGCAGGCTATATCCAGGTATATAGAAAGAAAGCTTGGGGCTATTCAGTGCATTTATCGATTGGTAAGGAGAGGCAGAGTGCTTACTTGAGCCCATCCTATTCATTACCATCCAACACCCGTCGCCCGCCATTTTCAGTTTCGCTCTCCTCAAGACAGTCTCCAAAACTTTTCGATGCCAGGGACGCAAAACAAGAGAAGATATGCAATGTTATACAGGCAACGCCCTAACGAATAAGATTAAGACATTTCATGTCCCGGCAAGGCTCGTTTCAGATGCCATGTAGTCTTAGCTGATGTCTCGAATATATTATTATATGTAAATGGTTAGTTTTATTGCATTTGAAAAACAAGGAAAACCATGAAATTAGTCTGAACAAAAATAATGACCTAATCATCGGCCGTATAGCAACACAATTTATTCATAATTAATTATTTGAAGAAAAAAAAAAACAAACCCACAAACATCCACCCCCTATCTTTTAATAATTCTAGTATTCTATGTATGAGTATATAGGCTATAGTTAGACCACACTTTCCGAGAGTATTCCAAGTGGTGGGAGCATGACGAAAAATGATTTAGAAAATATATAGGTTTTGTATTCCATATACTAAGAATCTTGCTGTGTGATTGGTCAAAAGTTAATTACGTGATAAAGCGTTGTCTTGCCCATTAATCACTCGAGAAGAAAAGCACTCGATGGTGATAGTACTTTTGTGTTTCGCTGATCTCTTCAGTCCACAGAGTCAAAACGCGTTATCCATAGGCCTATTTTGGGTACGAGTGACATAAAAGTGCGTTGCACCTTATGCATGTTATGAATTCGGCAATTACAAATTTACTTTACCTTTATTTTGCAGATGTTTTGCCAGCTACGTCTACCAAAACCGTATTCAGTATAAGTAAACTTTACTTTTCTTTCTCGCAGAGAAGTAAATATCCTTTTCTTTCTATACAGTTGAATAGTTTCAGATATGAAATATCAGGCAGATAATCATCCTTTTGGTTTCAGGCAATGAAACAAACTATCACCTCATCGGCGATCTGAATGTATACGCTATTTTTCCTCAGCTTCGCTACGGAAAGATAGCTACATCCAGATCGCCTCCGAAGTGATAGTTTATCCCATCACCTTCACCAAAGTTGATTATTTGCTTAATGGCTAGAGGTAAAAGTTTAGGTTTAGGGTCAGGTGCAGCGCTGGATTTGGTCAGGTAAAAGTTTAGGTTTATAGGGTCAGGTACAGCGCTGGATTTGGTCAGGGGTTAAGTCGCCTCTTGGTTTAGAGTGATGGAAAGGATCAATTATTATTACAGCAATGGGTTTGGTCAGAGGTTAAGTCGCCTCTTGGATTGGAATAAAGTAAATGGTTAGGTTAAGGGTCAGTTGTAGCACTGGGTTGGGTGCAGGGTTGAAATCAGGAATTTAACGGTTTACTACTGAATTCTCTCTTTCCCACGGGCTTAATACAGGTGTCACCCGGTTCCAGTAGGCTACGGGTTAAGAATCTTTTAAATAGGCTCATTGGTGTCTTTAAATCTCGCCTAGATACAATACCGTATAATAACAGTTATGGAGAGGGCAAGATCAAAGGGCTTGGAGTAGAAGGAGGAGATATCGTCAGGCATCGAAAGTGCAAGGGTATTTCACGCAGCGTTACGCCCACGAGAAAGCATGATACGGAACAATCTAATATCGTCTGTGAAAAGGTGAATGACCGATGAATCTGATCTTTGAGAGGCAGCAACACTGATATGATAAAACGCAAATGATTATTTTTACAGAAATTACGATGCGTTGAAAAATCTCACGGAACCCCTGAAAGAAGATAAAAAGACTATAAAACGTACACTTAGGGGAGAACTGGACAATAATCATGATATGAGGTTAATACAGTGAATTTTCATAAATATCAGATTAAAGATTCAATAAAGAGAACTGTAGGGGCAAGGAAAGAAAAGGCAGGCAGAATCTAACAATTTTCACACCTTAGACATTAATATGAATACCAAGAAGGAAGTTAATCATCACAATACATACAGATTGGGCACAGGAATGTAACGATGCAATGACAAAACAAAAACCCCATCTGTTAATGGTTCGAATAATTGACAAACAAGGACGTATAAAACTAGGCCATTAAACAATAGGACAGGAAAGAGCACTTTAAGGAAAGGGCGATGTCAGGGCACCGAACTTACCCCCTACTGGATTCATATTAAAGGCATACACTTTATCCTGTTTAGGACCTCCGGGTGCAACAGCGTTATCCATGGTGGTACGGATCACAACGGACGATCACCTACAAGAAAGAAAGAGGAGAAAGACTGAATAAAGATGGAATAAGGTTTCACAAAGAAAGAGTACTTAAATATTGATGTTTTCCGGCAAAATGCGACTTCATGGTTTCCATGGCAACATGTGGAGGGTCTATGCACGGAGGATGGGAGTGAGAGGTTGGTGGAAAATATGAATGGTATTAAAAGTGAAGTTAGATCTTCTCCAAATAAAAAGATTGAAAACTGTGATGAGGTCCCTCCACATCTGTTTAATGTTTTGATGCTATACATCATCAAGAGACTACAATTTAAAATCTGATCTTCGCTTATTAAGGGTGTAGTCATTGTTGCCGAGATGTGGCTACATTTTAATAATAATCAATTCTAATCTATCCACATAAAACAAACAGCTTTTATCTGATGTTTTGTACAGAAATCAAGAATCCTTGTACATAACAAATCATACACCATATCTAACGTATATAAACGGCAATTAAAGTACAAATGCAATTATAACGTTTCTTTGTAACAAACAAAATGTAAAAAAAATCCTATCGGTGTTCTCCCTTTAAAAATCTTAATATAAAAGTAGAAATCGCTTAAAATCTCAATTTTCACGATATTCTAAACATGAAGGAAACATAATAATAGTAATACAACAAAATTTCAAAAGTGTTTTGTTGCCCTTCTGACAATCCTGGATCGGTCCTGGATTATTAAAACTTGTAATAAGTAGCAGCTGCCACATTTCTATGAAAAATTTGCTCTCAGCCAATCAGATGCAAGGATTTCAGTAGCTTATAATAGTTATTGCAACTTGTTATTGATAACAAGTTTTATGAAACGGGGCCTTGGTATATTCCGGATGAGGGGGATGTTAGATCCCATTATGGAGATGTAAGACAGTCGTCCCGGACCACACTTCTAATATTATATATTTTTTTTCCAGTTCTAATAAAATATTCAATTCAAATCCAATAGAATATAAAACAAAGTACTATCAAGATATAATGATGGTAAAAATAGAGCAATTAAAAATACAAGATGAGGTAAAATGACAAGACAGATAACAATACATTAATGGAATTGGGTGACCATCAAAATATGGCTTGGTCGAGAGGACCACCTTGGATGAAATTTAAAGAATATTGCACTGAATATGAATAATATGTATTAATGATTAAAATGAAAATAAAAAAGCAGTAATGAATAAATAACTGAGAAGAGATAATATGTAAACAAAATACATTATACCCCACAAACCCGCCCTATACTGTTAGAACAGTTGTTTAAAAATCATTAGGTTTTTAAAATATGCACCTAACAACAGTTGTTTTGAAAATATCCCCATATATTATACATACAATTTTTCAAAAAAACAACAGTTGGTATGTTTATATTTTAAACATCCTAATGATTTTTAAACAACCGTTCTAACAGTGTATAGCCTAAAAGTACAGGCCAGTAAAATCAAACTTAACTTTCGAGTACTAATGTGATTAAATAGGACTTCAGTTTTCTTTTAATGCATGCGTTTAATTAAGTAATTTGAGTTCTAATGAAAGATTATTCAAGTCAACTCGAGCATGGTGTCGAAAAGGGAATAATGCATCATTTTTATATTGATCTGTATTGATCTTTGCCTCTTGTATTAAGATCATGTACAACTGAATTGAAAGTAAGCATTGCCTATGAAGATTAATGATAAAGGAAGTAAATTCAGCTTATGTTTAAAGAGTAAAAATGCACAGTAGTAAGAGTTCAGGTGAAAGCCAGTAAAAATGCTGAATTTAACAAATAATGATGTTCAGTATAAGCCTGCCTCCAAGTAAAGTAGGCCCTAACAAACTCCAATAACTCGGTTTCCTTAAACTATACAGTAGTTATAATTTTGTTTTATGTTCATGTCTTATATTCATGTTTTTTATTTTTCAATTTAAAAGTCAGCTCTAAAATACATATATCAAGAAACGAAAGTCTTATTCTTATGTTCGTGTTATCTATATGCAGCAGTGTAGGGAATGATTTATCATTTCGTACTTTCACTTCCAAGAAAAATCTAAAGCCATAATTTTGTGGAAAGTCATTTCTGAATTAGTCTCCCTCGGACCGATATCTCTTATACTACAAGTCAAAGACCTTTTTCCTGATATGTTTGTTTTTCATCACTGTTCATAGAATTATACCAGTCTGGATCACTGTGATCTCGTGGTCTAATGTTGATTCAAGCTGTGAAGTACATTGTAGCTAGGCTGAAATACATGTCTATCAACATTTAGAGTTATTCTGAAACCTTTAACCACCCACACGCGTTAAAACAACGGGATATAGCACAAAAATAGCCTCATTTCCTCGATTTCGAGTCCCAATTATATGGGCTTGGAGATCGACCGATGGGTGTCCAACTGATATAAGGTGGAGAGGAAAATGATGTTACCATCAACGTCCCCAATCTAAAGTTTGGACCCCTTTGAAAAACAGCTATTAGCTGACAAGGGCTATCCAACCCATGAGTGGTGAATAAATAAATCAAAATCAAATCAAATCAAATCAAAGTACATGTGTATTTGATAAAATACATGTGAATATAAGACTCTCCTTTGTTTCCTTATACATTTAACGTAATAATTACTCCATAATCTAGTGCGTATCTCTGACGCTAATATTCTGCTTCATAGTGAAAGTCAAAGAATGAAACATGTCTAAATTCATGATAATGATAGCCCGTTCAATATTCTCCAACTCCTCTTGTTTTTGTTTGCAATTTGAGAAGCAAACCCACTGAAATGAAAAAAATAGTTGAAACTATATGACAAGTTGTTTCAGACAATACTGACAGGCAATACCTTCTTTCTAAAAAATGGTGGTAATCACTTGCTCCCTGATGTACTTTTACACCTCTCTGTTTAAAGTCAACGTACAAGTAGGGAGGATAAAGCATATAGACAAACTACTACTCCATGGATTACGTGGAAAGAATTAAGGCTGGGTTTATTCTTCATAACATTAAAAGCCAACAAGTTGAGGATGACCATGCAGTCAGTTTGGCAACCACTCTTCATGCTCTTTGAATAACGCTTGTTCTGGCTTTTGATTTCAATTCGATATCCTACTCGTTTTATTTGTCACTGCGAGTCGTGAAATCGACCTCAACACTTATTTTTTCTTTCTTCCTTCCTTTATTTTTCGTTCTTTGTTTCTTTTTCTTATTGCGATTATGGTTACAAATAAATAACAACACTATAACCTCCAAGCTTCTGTTCCTTTTTTTTTCATGATTCTTTATAATGATGGTATACCTCATTGACATCGAATTGGTTTCAGCTGAAACAGAAAGAAATTAGGCCTATTATTAAGTGCCCAGCAGGTTCGAGAATCGCTTTGGGTAGAAGGAGCTGGAACATATCACATCAAGTAGAGTCTCTGATTTTGCTCGTGAATTTTGGTTAAAAGTGCGATAAACTTGGAGTGATATAAAGAGTGCATTCGACAAAGATTGTGAGTAGGATAAGACTCTTGCGTCTAGACCTACAATCACTATTAATTTGGAAGGAGATGTATCTCTGATGCGTCTCGTCTTTGATGGCATAATTTACAGCTGTAAAGAAGAGCCTTGGTTTGGCATTAAAAGACAATCATAACGACGATCCATCGTTCTATTTCATGCAATGCTCTGAAATATACATACCACTGTGATGCGAAGATGAATTAACGGAACAGACTTTGAAGCAGAGTAACTAAGACGAAAATGACCTCCTACGCAGGCTAAACAATCTCAACGTATAGAATCCAGAAGACGAGTTCAGTTGGAGTTTAAAGCATTCCAAAATCCAAGGAATCGACGATTGAGGCAGGTAATCAGGGCTTCTTCACTTTTCTCCAAGCCGCGAAGGAAGGAGATAAGTTAAGAAAGGCATCTGTAGAAGAGAGGAAGATCGGTCGCTTGATGCTCAACTCAGATCGCCTTGACTACCATCTGACATTAGCCACACACCATGCAACAGGTTGAACCACTCACAAGAAGAATTAACTTTTTTCTGCGCCTTGGCCACTTCCAACGAGCATGCGCAAAATCTCCAATGACGCTCTCTCTCTCTCTCTCTCTCTCTCTCTCTCTCTCCTCTCTATTCTCTTCCTCCCTTTTCTTGCTTCTTTCTCACTGCCTTTCTCCTCATTTCATGATCGTATAATTTAGACCGCTTAATTTGAATTCAATATAAACATATTCGCCATGTAATTGTCAATCGATCGCTTTGCTATGTTCCATAATCCATTGATTTAAATTCACCTTTTCTATATTTAAAGAATGTAAGTCTCTGTAACTTTCGATTATTTCCATCCTATTTCTTATTCTTGAATTCTGAAATTCAGTATTCATTCCCTAGACTGTATAAATCATTTCCCCCAGCCTTTCCCCAACTGTACTATTCTTTTTCATATTCACCTTCGTCGGGGCTTCCTTTTCGTATTTACCTTAGTTTTGGGTTTTTTCTTTCTTTCTTTCTTTCTTTTCCATAAAGTCTGTTTGGCTTTTTTATATTACATGTGGTAGCGCTTTTCATTTCATCTCTTTATCTCATTAACTTGCCATCCCTCTCTTTTACATGATTTTTTTTACCTTTTTTATATGAATATTCTCTTTCTCTCTCTCTTCCTCCCTCTTTCTTTCTCTCTCTCTCTCTCATTCACTTACCCGCCTCTCCATGTCATGCACCCTTCTATCTAGTCCAAACCAATAATATGCAGCCCTCGGTGGCTCGCAGGTTTCTGTTTTAATTAAACCTTCCAACACCAAACACGAGTCAAAATTGTGAACCCTTTTCGTTGCTCCTGCGAACACGCTGGAAATATTGTTATCGATTTTCTTTCTGTATAGTCCCAGGCCCGTATGTTGACAAATCCTAGCTTTACTGCGTTGTGAGAAAAGGAGAAGAAGAGGGTAAAGAAAAAAAAAAGACGAGAGAAAAAGGAGGATAACGAATTTTATTCAGACCTGGCACCTCTATTAGGCAAATTTTCAACTTATAATGGGTCAAACTCAGAGCGTCATATGCTTTTTACTCTGAATTCATGTCTAGTCTTCATCTTATCAAAGAAAGAATGACGGGAAAACAATTTATACAACCAAGCATACAGACGCCTTGAATGTCAATATGACTATATTCCTCTTATACTCAGAAAAGTAGGCCTACTTTCACAAAGTCACCATTTCAAAGTCCTGCATACTTACAAATTTACAATGCCAAAGACGAGTCCCCTCTTACTGATATTTCATTTTGCATGACTTGGCCTACGCTCTTCCCACTTGCTTGTGTACAGAAAAAAAGCCAATTGTATCTCCCTAGCAATTACTTCTTAATTACTTTAAAAACTAACTAACCGAAAATACATGAATTTTCAGGATATAACTGGCTGTGACCGATAGCTTATTCCCATCATACCCACTATATAAGAACGGAAGATGCAGATAAAATGTACGTTAATCAAAATCATGAGAATGGAGACACAATATACTAGAACCTGTCCTCAGTTACAATTTTTTTTTCTCACTCACTCGCTACGATCGCTCCTAAAATCCAGAAACAATATGGTTTCGGGCAGCAAGCAGTCTCTTATTTCAGCAGCAAGTTGCCTGAATATGGGCAGCGAAGTGTCCGACTGTCCTCGAATTCTGCGCGAACATGTACATTATAAAAATCCTCTAGTGCATTTTGGTGACGATCTACGTTTTGAAGAAAATAAGTTTTTGTTGGTCGCTCGCTCCTAGAAACCGAATGGATTCGACCGGCGAGCGAGGTGCCCCAAAAGGTGGTCGGATATATCATTTAGATATCTTATATGTAGTGTATTTTGATGACCATCGAAAGAACAATTCTGCAGTGTAAAGAGTGTATTTTTTCCTCGCTCACTCGTAATATTTAGAAAGGGAATGTGTTTTCAGAAAGCAAACGAATTCGGCAAGCGAGGTGACCGAATATATAATACAGATATCTTGTAGGCCCATAGTGCATTTTGATGACGAATAATCACTTCTATCATGAAAAAGAACGTATATTTTCTCGTTCACTAAGCTCGCTCGTATAATTTTTAGATGCAGGATAGTTTTTCAGGAACAAAATGACAAAATAGCACTTCTATATACCGTTACGAGTGTGTTTTCCTTGCCCACTCGTAATATTTTTAGAAACAGGGTGGTTTCGGCCAGCAAACAATAACTAGACCAGCGAGGTGCCAAAATAGAGTCATATTTGGCAGCGAGGTGTCCAAATACATCTCTTAGCTATCTAATAGGCACGTAGTGTATTTGATGGCAAAATAACACTCTTCCATGACAAGAAGTGGTAGCTTTTGGTTCGCTCGCTTCACACGTTCGCAAAATTTAAAAACAGCTATGGGGTTAATAATCTAGCAAGAAGCGTTATTTCCTCAATTTTTAAAAACGCTTCACGGCCCCTAAATATTACATTAAAGTAATAAAGATCAATATCTGCAATAAACTTAGAATGCAGCATAACTGTCGGAAAATATGGGATCACTACCTTAAATTTTGTTGGCAAATCAAGGTGACCCGCCCCCTTCCAATTTCCCAGTGACGCCCCTGGAGATGGTGACATAACTGGGGCACCATCACTCGATAAACTTCATTGACCAAGTAGCTTTTATGTACCCATTTAGGATAATGGATTTATTTTTACCATGTTCATCTTTCATTGCAACTTAGTTTGTATTTCGTTTATTTCTTATCGTTTACCGAGGAAGAGTTGACCCGAGGTACGAATACTCCTTCTTCTTATCTGAAGTCCCCAACATCAACATCTGGGTCTAGTTGAGTGATTACGACTCGGCCATGCTGATGATGTCAAAGAAGAAAGCGAAGTATCATCTGAATTTCAATCAAGCAGGCAGGAGCAAGCAGGAAATTAGGACTGCTCGTCATTGTGATTAACCTTTGCATTGTGTACCATCATAATGACTAATAACACGAGGTGTGCAAATTAATTTGCCTGCATTTACGAGCCTGGCTTTCCATAATATCCCGTTGGTTTTAATAATCAAATACCTCCACCACACACATATTCCTTTATTTCTGATATCTTCTTTGCATTGGCGGTGGGGAGTTTAATTTAGAACCTCGAGGTTCTTGGCAACCAAGATTCCATAAAAGAATATAAGCACGTTTTAATGCACAGATAAGAGACGTAGTGAACGTAAGTGGATGGATGAAAAAAGCCATTGCACTGGACCGTCGTTAGATCGAGATTTCGTTAGCCTGCTTTAATGGTTACTAAATCGAAAGAGCAAGAATGTGGAGAAGACATATCAATGAGTATACAAGAAGGAGACGCAGAAAAATGGTGAAAAACGGAATTATAAAAATGTACATATAATAATGATAATAATGATGATGATGATGATGATGATGATAATGATATATAATAAATGATGATGATGATGATGATAAATGAATGAAATTATACATTACCTATAAAAACGGAATAAAAGGAAAGGTTCAGGGGATGAATACGTGTAATTAGAGAAGTCCATAGAGTTCTATTTTGTTAGATAATTAAAATGAACGAGAAAGTGTGAAAAGTGGATGTTCAAAGTAATAATGCATCAGCGAAAAAGAAGAAGAGAAATATCTTTCTACCGAATATATACACTTATCTTATTTACTGATGACAAGACGCACCATTAACTGTTATGTTGCATAACAGAAAAAAAAATGTTACTCTGTAATCGATCCCTCTTTGATCTATTCTCTCCTATTTTTACATCTTAAGCTATTAAACCCTTTATCATTTCAATTCAATTCAGTTCATTTATTCGTCCATCTCAAAATAAAAATGGAAAAATTTACATAGGATTATTCATTTTACAAAACACATTAAACAGCACATGAGCACACATCTATGGTGACCATAGTTAAAACATAATATGAGAGACATACACAGAACTTAAAAGTTTTGCGAAGATGGAGAGAAAGAGAGAGAGAGTGTGTGTGGGGGTGTGGGTGTGTAACAGGTAAAGAGGAAAAGAGAGATGAGTAGCAAAGGGAATAAGGGAAAAGGAGTAAAAAGAGTAAAAAAAGAAATAATGAAATAAAATATCAAAGATAATGGGTAAAAACATGCATTCATGAATGCACATTAACATATCAAAAAACATAAGCGTCATCCAGTAGAACTCATTGTTTATGCTGGCATGAGAAGTGTGGAGACAATTTGTAGTAGCAAGTATATATTACGGATATTAAAAGGAGGTTTTTACACGCGTTCGTCTGTCACAAACGTGATAAATATATCATGAAATGTGAAAAACTCTTTCAGTATAGCATTATGATTAAAAAGATTTCTTGCAATAGTTAACAATGAAGCTTCATACTTTGAAAAAAATTTTCATGCACTATTATGTCACAGAGACAATGCAAATACGCATGTAGCAGTCATGCTTCATTCTGACTTTGATTACTTTCCCACTCATTACAAGTTCTAACAGTTCGTCCTAGATCACAAAAGCTTTTGGTATGTAGCCAAGCAAAGCATTGCAAATAAATTAGCGTTATGTGTGTATGTTAGTAATCGTAATGTTCTCATACTTGAGTGGGTGCCAAATTATTATTTCATATTATCATGATAAGTAGTGTTTGTTGAAATTTTTTATAATGGTGTATTTAACATGCTTAACCATGTTAGCAGGAACAAGGAACCAACATTAGACACTAGAGAAGATGATGTTTCTTGAGTCATATAATTTGACAAAATTGCCCTTAAAGATATAGCCCCTTCCCTCCCCCCCCCCCCACAAAAAGATTCAGCCTGGCATGAGTAATTATAATGACGTATGGTCACCCAGGCTTAATGATTACAACGTCTTTGAAAAAAAAAACATTTATAGATGTTCAGATACTGTATGTTTCTCCGTCTCTCTCTCTCTGTCTTTCTCTCTCTCTGTCTTTCTTTATTCCTTTTTCTCTCTCTCTCCATCTCTCTCCTCTTTCTCTCTCACTTTCTCTTTTTCTCTCCTTCTTTTCAGTTTGAGATGGTATTGCATCACTGAAACGATCCAGGGTATTTTCAGAAAGCTGCAATTAATACCACGCAACAAGGAAGAAAAAAAGTGTACAAACATGTAAAGCCCGAGGGTTGCCTATCGATTCTTACTTGTGAGATCGATTGTGTTCATGTCTAAACGAAATGAAATTCCATGTGTTGAGTTGTCATTGATGAGCTAAGTGAGGATGACAAAGACGATGATAGTCCATGTCTGAGATGATGGAATAGTGATGACGGGTGAGATGACGACAAAGGTGAAGATATGATGCTTCTGATGCTCCTGGTGATGATGACGGATACGGTCATGTGATGACGATGAGGATGATAATAAGAGAAATAAAGTTACTACTGATGATGATGATGATGATGATGATGATGATGATGATGATGATGATGATGACACCCATGATAACAACACACTAAGAAAAAAAGGTTCAATTTTGCACCCTAAATGCAACACTGGCAGTACCTTTTTCGGGTGATGCACCCTTTTGTAATTGTGTGCACCCGAAAATGCCCGTCTGCACCCTTAAAGGTGCAAAGTTGCACCTTTAAGGGTGCAGAAATTTTTGTATTCTAAAGGATGCAAATTTGCACCTTCCCTATAGGGTACAACTCTGCACCCTTAAGAGTGCAAAATGTAGTCACTGTACCCTAAAGAGTGCTAATGTAGCTCACTGCAACCTTAAAGGTGCAAAATGCTTCTTAGGGTGCAAAGTTATACACATAAAGGAGCTCCCAGTGTTGCATTTGAAGGGTGCAAAATTGAACCTCTTTTTTTCTTAGTGTGAATGATGATCGTGTATACTCAACTATCATGTCTACACTTTTTGCATCGTTAAAGATCTATAGTCTGCGCTGAAAGATTTCAAACATGAAAGTTGGTGCATTATGTATCAAAGAAAACTAAGAAAAGCAAAAGTAAAAGAGAGGAGGAAAGAAAGGGAAGAGAAGACAAGAGAAGGGGAATAATATGAATTGGGTAACGGTAAGTATACAAAAAAGTGTGTCATCCGGTAATGGTGAAATAACATGCTTACTAAACTTCAATAAAGACCACTGGTCAGATGTATAATAGAATGATTGACTTCTTTCTCGATTTTTGTGATTGAGTTAAACAGCACATTGAGGGCTCTTGCACGTTGGCTAATTTCGCACATCAGACCAAGCTGTGACCAGTATGAGATAAACACTGAATAGGTATGACGTCAAGAAAAGTCATTGTGTCGTCATGTCATTTGGCATCATTAATTCTGCTTCGGTGAAACTGTTTACATCAACATTTAATTATGTGAAATGCGAGTTAAACATGGTAAGTTGGAGGATGATTTAATTCATGACGTGGTCCTTGAATGACTATTGTATCATACTTACTGAGACATAATAAGGGAAATTCGCTGTCATATTACCAAAAAGGTCTCAGGAAATAATATCATATGACAAAACGACCACAATTTTCTTTAACATAATAACATTTGGAAAGCACATGTCTAAGCGATCAAAATGATAAAGTTTGTGAATTGGAAAAGAACTTCGGCTTATCGATTCTTTCCTTCTTCTCATTCCCACGTGTTTCTCTTCTTCTTCTTCTTCTTCTTCTTCTTCTTCTTCTTCTTCTTCTTCTTCTTCTTCTTCTTCTTTTTCTTCTGATCACCTGAAAAATGATGAGGCTGCCGCCAAGTGCCCACCCGGTAGCGTCGCCCTGGTAGTAGAAGTAGTAGCAGCAGTAGTAGGAGTAGGAGCAGTAGTAGTAGTAGTAGTAGTAGTAGTAGTAGTAGTAGTAGTAGTAGTAGTAGTAGTAGTAGTAGTAGTAGTAGTAGTAGTAGTAGTAGTAGTAGTAGAAGTAGTAGTAGTAGTGGTAGTAGTAGTGGTAGTAGTAGTAGTAGTAGTAGTAGTGGTAGTAGTGGTAGTAGTAGTGGTAGTAGTAGTAGTAGTAGCAGTAGTAGTAGTAGTAGTGGTAGTAGTAGTGGTAGTAGTAGTGGTAGTAGTGGTGGTAGTAGTAGTGGTAGTAGTAGTGGTAGTAGTATGTGTAGTAGTAGTGGTAGTATTAGTGGTAGTAGTAGTGGTAGTAGTGGTGGTAGTAGTGGTGGTCGTAGTGGTGGTAGTAGTGGTGGTCGTCGTCGTGGTCGTCGTCGTGGTCGTCGTCGTGGTCGTCGTCGTGGTAGTCGTCGTGGTCGTAGTGGTGGTAGTAGTAGTAGTAGTAGTAGTAGTAGTAGTAGTAGTAGTAGTAGTAGTAGTAGTAGTAGCAGCATAGTAGTAGTGTTAGTCTTTTTACCTCCTTTCTTTTTCTTTTCCTTTTCCTCATTTTCAGATGGACGATTTAGAAGAGATTTTGATGACGTCACGTCAAGGCATGAGGCATCACGGTGGCGTCACGGTCAATTTGTAGAGAGCGAGAAAGCTATGAATACTGGATTACGTCTACTGGTAGGGTGTAACGCACTTACTGACTGACTTTCAGGGGAGGCCTGGAAGCATTGTTGTATACATATATACAGTGTTGGGTGTGTGTCATAAAGGGAACGTTAGATAAAGAGGAAGAATCTGAGAAATAATTTCAGTAAAAGAGACAAATTATAAATAATGTGTAATAAACATGAATTATTCACTCCTTCAAAACCTGTGTATGCTTTAAAGTGGTATGTAATAAAAATAACTAAATATCACTCTTTATAAAATCATGTTCCCCAACTAAACTGAAAGTAGATCAATGTTTTTTTCTTTGTTGTTGTTTTTGTTCGGTTTTTTTTTTTTATAGCGGCATGCAACAATAATCGGCTTAAAAAAATAAAAAATAAGAGCTAAACGCCCAGTTATCAGTCTCGTCCAAATCAGATTCAATTATTGTTTTTACATTTTCATGTTTTTGTTTTATCATACAAATATGGTGTTCGTAATTCGTTTGTATAACTACATTGGCAAAAAAAGTATGAACGAAAAATGAAATTACCAATAATTTTGTTTAAACTGTTCAGACGGATAAAGGGGTTTTTCATAAGTATACTTATGTTATATATTTAGAAACAAAATATTTTTTTCTAGTGTGTTGTGTTCTGACTGTAGGTCACTTAATTATGGATGTCATTGGCATATTCAATCACCTTGTGTTCGAATTTTTCATTATGCCAAAACCAAAGGTAATCCATAATGG
The DNA here is from genome assembly GCA_029962745.1 of Echinometra lucunter. Classification (NCBI taxonomy): domain Eukaryota; kingdom Metazoa; phylum Echinodermata; class Echinoidea; order Camarodonta; family Echinometridae; genus Echinometra; species Echinometra lucunter. Next base: position 1,858,922 of record CM057154.1, read on the forward strand.
AATATGATCATATATAAATAATTACGATGAAGAAAAAAAGTCAGAAAACACTTATGTGTAATTAAAAATAAAAAACCCCCCCCCCCCCCCCGAAAAAAGGGGACAACATGATAATTCATGTAAATAAGTTCTCCGATTTTAGCAAGCAAAATGTTAAGATAGTAAACTCCCACTTCCTGAAATGAAATGGCCATTAACTTTTCTCTTCGGGCAAATTAATATTCCGTTTCCTTTGGAGATTTGATAGATTATTTACGATCACATAGGAGAGATGTTTACTTCGAAAATTGCAATAATGAATTTAAAATTGTAGACATTAAGATGTAAATCACAAAGATTTGTCCTTTGGTACACTCAAGATTTTTCAGACTCGATGAACGATTAAAATTTTGAGTATAAATGTAATCTTGCTGCAACTTAAGAAGACCAATAAGTTTATTCCAGATTGACCTCACTATTTCACACTCACAAAATAAATGTAACATTGCTTCTTCTCACTTATTACAGAAAGTGCATTTTTGGGGAAGCCCTTTTCTTTAACTTTTGTAAAAAAAAAAATAATAATTCAGCGCAAATGTATCTTGAAGCACTTTGAAATAAAAAGAGGGAAAACACTTGAAATTACGTTCATCGTTTTCATGTTTTTGAAATTACGTTCATCGTTTTCTCCTCCCACTGTAAATCCCAATAATCATACGGTATTTCTGGGGCATTCCTTTCAAACATCGCCTCTACGGGAAAAGTTTTCTCCCCGCAATTCCTATTTTAGGTAAATAAAGCAACGTGCAGAACATAACAGAACGATTTATCCCTTTAATATTTGTACTTTTGTATTTATCAGACCTATGTGCTCGTACAAGTCATCATCACCATCGAAATTTATCTCTACTCTAACAAATCTTCACATATCATGCACCTATACACAACCAGACTGAGATAAATCGCCCCAACACATCAATAACACAGCCCCGTGTATCTCCAATTGACTTTCTTCTCAGATTGCCTTCGTATTACGTGTCGTGTATAGTTAGATGCCCTCTGGGGATCTTCGCGCCAAAATTAATATCTTCCATTGTTGCTAGTCGGCCACGAAGCGAAGCAGACAAGAAAATCACGCAAGCAAGGGATCGTATATCACCACTGAACTCAACAAGCTTCCCCTTCTCTCTTTCTCTCTCTCTCTCTCTGTTTTACACACGCACACCCTCACGCACCCTCCTGCAGACCCTCAAACACACATGCCTTCTCTTTTCTACCCCGAGTCTTTTAGAGTTCTAACATGTTCGATCTCTTTATATTAGTTTTGCTGTATGTTTCAGGATAACCTGAAATACACGCTCATTCGGAAAAAGATTATAAAACGCTATTTACATGGAATACTATACATCACAACAGAACCAAGTGTTAAAGATGTTTTTGACGAATATTTGTGTTTTATTTCCATTTTCCTCCACCTGCGCAATGTCCACTCCAGTTATTTTGTTTCATTTCTGTATTTTTAAAACGAATTTACTTACGAATTCGCCCATGGTTGTATAGAAACGTTTACTCCTTGCCAACAGATCCGTTTACTCAGGTGAAGCAAACGCAGTGCCTAGCTGCCCACCGAAAATACAAAGATTTACTTTTAATAATAGAAACAAGGAAGAGATGATATAAACTCAGATGTAGTTTTCTCAAAGGTAATGAAATTTCTAATATAGTCACTTGTGACATCGGGCATTGGAATGACGCAGTAATTAAATATCGTAACTTAATTCAGTTGCTCTTGCATTTCATGTAGAGTAGAAGAAAATAATCAAATTTGACTGACAGTGATTACGACGTCGACGAAAATGATGGTTATGATCATGAAGATGGTGGTGATGATGATGATGGTGTTGGTAACGATAATGATAATAACAATAATGATAATAATAATAATAATAATAATAATGTAACATTGATAAAGCGCAAAAAACTATACAAATATATTCTGCTGCGCTGCAAGAGCTCCTGTTGCGCTTAAAATCACTACATCTATAGACGGTTACTACATGTGTGTGAAAAAAAAAATGTGCTTTGAGCTTTGATTTAAAGATACTTAAAGATGGTGATTTCTTGTGGTAAGGAATTCCACAGTTTAGGGGCTGCACAAGCAAATGGCTCAATCACCCAGTGTTACTTTTGTATGATGACAATGATGATGATGATACTGATGATGATGATGACGAGGAGGAGGAGGAGGAGGAGGAGGGTGGTGATGATGATCAAGGCTTAGAACACTGGGGAATGAGTTAATGCCACATTTGCTAATAACATTTTACACCCGTTTCCTATCTCTCTCTCTCTCTCTCTCTCTCTCTCTACCTTTCTGTTCCCTTATCATTGTTGATATTTTACTTTTTTTCATCCTACGTTCTCCCTCTCACAATATTTATTTTGGTAAATCTGAATAGTGTATACATTTTATCAAATTTTATTTTCCAATCGCAAAAGCCAAGGCAAAAGGCAGCTCTAAAAACACAAACACAGTTTTGTTTCTTCATGCTAGCTATTACCTGACTGGACTTCATTCTGATGCAAGCTGCACAATGGCAGAGAAAGAATTTGCTAGGCTTCCATTGGCTAGCTTTATATATTATATGAGCCATGTTGCACGGATGGCAGGGTATTATTATCGTCAATGTAGTATTGAAAGTGACTTTTTCAAGCCAGGAGGATCAGAATTTCTTGAATAATCTTGTCCTGATTCCAATTTCCTTGAAATAATCAGCCATGAATCTAATATATTTTCAAGTGCACAATCATCCCCATCTCTAGAGAATGAACTTTACATTATTGGAAAGACGGTACAGCGGTATACTCATTAGAAGAAAAAGAATTAAGCATCACCATCAATTGGAGCAGAGTATACCACTGTTAATCTCGTAAAAAGATTCCATTGTGTTAAGGGGAATCTCGGGTTAAGGCTAGCCTAGACATCAGGGTTACTGCGTAATCATGGTAATCATCGCACATGTCAGTTCACGAATTAACCTAGGAATACTAAAACATCTGTTACTCTTCCCCGAATCAAGTTCAGAGAGTACTTTACGAAAGACTGATTGTTCGGTTTCAAGAGCAGAGAGGGTGCACTGGCGAAGGAGTGAGAGGGGGGATGGTCAAGTGAATAATAAGATTTGGATATTAAGTATCAAATGTTGTTTCCTTTCATATACCCGGGTTACATGCTGGTAAGACGTGGGTTGTTTCTCTCTCTCTCTCTCTCTCTCTCTCTCTCTCTCTCTCTCTTTCTTTGAATGTTCCAAAAAAATGTGTGATGCGTCCTCACATTTTGATGTTTGCTATAAACCCAGGTCTTAAATTACCTCCAGAATTTGAAATTCACTAACTGGCGGTAAAGAGTCTTCGTCTTTAGAACAAAATAACTAAAAGATTCTCACTCTATATATTTGCCGACCAAAAAAAACCTGTCCAAAAGTAAGGAATTATTATCTACAATGTTGAGGGATGCGCTCTTTGCAGATAATAATATATTATCATTGATCATTGTTCTCCCTCTCTCTCTTTGCTCTCTCTCTCTCTACCTCTATCTCTCTATATATATATCTGTCTTTCTCTATCCCTCTCTATCTCTCTCTATCTCTAACTCTCTCTCTCTCTCTCTCTCTCTCTCTCTCTCTCTCTCTCTCTCTCTCTCTCTCTCTCTCTCTCTCTCTCTCTATCTGTCTATCTGCCTATCTATCTACATTTCTATCGTTGTCTTCGAACCTTTTTACCTTCATCTGCGGCTTTCTGAAGTTGGCGCTGGTATTCCGTGCAGAGATGCAGAATGAAAAGGAGATACCAAACGAGAAAGAACAGAATATGACATCACTGGAATAAAGAAGAATGAGAGCATTTCCCTTTAGCCTGATTTTTTTTTTTTTTTTTTTTTTTTACTGAGGATAATTGAGGTTCATCGCTCTCTGTGGTGAGCAGGAAATACACTGGAGGTGGGATATCACATTTTCCACTTAAATGTTTCTTTTCCGAAAGTGAAAATTTTCAGTATCTAAATATGGAAATCTAACTTAAGAAGTCTTTAAGGGGCTCATAGCTTTAACAGGAAATTATTTCTTTATTTCCAAATTTTCGCGGAGAGGCAACAAAAATTTATAAGCCTGATAGAGGATGTGGCCTAGTCTCCAAATGTCATGATTGTAGAACCTTGAATATTAGCACTTGGAGTGAATTCTTCTTTTCTGATATTTCCAAAATTCTGGACCACCTATGCCTGGGTCTAATCTAATCAATATGGAAAGTTACTTATCTATATTCATGTGAAATAGATTCCGGCTACACCCCTATTTGTAATAAAAGTATCAACGTTAGTTTGGCAGTACACCCATTGCAACCAGTTGTCTACTGAAATGTCAAAGTACTTTGTATCTTCTATATTTGAATCTGTTAGTGGCTACGTGATACCAATAGATGGTGATTCACCGGAGGAAGGAATTTATAAAGTGTTTATTTTCTTTCAAGTGAGAACTACACTTTTCATTCATGCCCAAATACAAGTGTCTGGTTGTTCAGTAAGCTTTCTGTATAAAATTCAATGATCTTGATAGCTTCCCGTCTCTGTTTGTGAACATGTTGAAGCTACAATCGTCTGGCTAATCTGTATTTTGTCAAATAATGAAATACCTAAGAATGGCATCAAAGATTTCAAAATAGTTTTTGATAAGAGCTGCATTAATCTATATACATTCTTACAGCATGCATACAATAAATTGCTTCTTTACATTCTTGATGAATATAAATATCATATTTATACCTGTATAATGATTATGATGACTGATGAATATAGGCTTTAAAGCAACAATGTCTTGATGGGGTTAGGTGTGTATATAAGATCGAAGATCCATTTGGACTGATTTAGACCCGCATTTGACTATTGAGAGTACATTGTAGACTATTTCATACCTCTGTGCTACCCCTATTTATTTCTTTGGAATACTTTTGAGGATACAATTAGTAATATGCGTGTTCTATGAAGGAGGTCAATACAGAAAGTGTTTAGGATAAAAAACGATAGTAAGGGTATTCTTTAAGAAGAAATATACAGTTATCAAGTTTTCATTGACCCGAAGACATTAAAATGAGTATTTTATTTCATCCAGCCAGAGTATAATCAAAGTATAATCTGGGTATAGACTTGCATTCATAGAGAGTTGGCCATCTCATTTTTTGAGGGGAAGATAGTGAAATTAGACACAATTATAAGACGTAAAAAGCAACTGAAAAACACACGATATATCAGATAAAACTAGAGTGTAAATGATTATTGCATAAAGACTGGAAGTTTTTTTTTAAATCGTAAGGAAAGTAAAGTTGTTTATTAACTGAAAGTTTTTAGCGTCCGAATTCCCAAAGTGAAAGTGTATTTTGGAACTCGGTACAAAGTGTCGCCTGTGTCATTTTTTCCTACTGAAAGGAGAGTTAGGTCACTATAGATACGTCTCCCTTTTTTCAATGATGATTTCAAATTAAGGCTGGTATCGCTTTTACTCATCAGCTTCATAAGAGATGACCAAATTCAGTCTCGAGTCTGAAAATCACAATTTTCAATTCAAACTATACATGTCATAACGTTTGGATGCCCGTTGGAGCTATGAAATTTAATATGAAAGGCGAATGGAGAGTGCATAAAAGCAGCGGTAGAGGAAGTTAAATGACGCGTTTTGATGGTTTGAAAGGAGGGTTCTCCGTATAGCTATTTAAATGGGTATTTTTGTGAAGAAAAAAAAAATCGCGCCTGCTACAACCCTAATCCTCGGAGTACCGAGTAAAAGTGAGATAATAGTAGTCACAACCTTTTGCACTATGCCATTTGTTGTAATTTGGCTTGCCGATGAACAATGAGTTTTCACAGAGAGAATTCTTCGCGAAGTGATTTTGAGCAATGAGTCCCAGACGACCACTTTATGTCATTCGCTCGATTTCTCGAGGGCATTGATATGTTTTGATCCGGTGTTTTTGTCGCCCAATGATGGAGTGATGTAAAGTAAGAACATGCTAGCAATCAACGCCTTGTAATCATGTCACACACTTAACACAAATCATACTCAGCCAGCTCCTTCTCTGTACTGATTCTTTTCTTTATTACGTGACTAAAAGTTTGATCTTGCCGTTTTTTTTATATACAAGAGCAGAGGGCAACCAAGATAATAAAGCAATTGTCTAGACATATTCATACCACAATTTTCTTTTTCAGAATACTCCACGTAGACTTTGCCTCGTCCCACTTCTAGATCATAGACAATAAAGAAGCATACTTGCTAGTAGCATCGTATTGTATGATTTTTTTTTCTTCAAGCCATTGATTCACTGTTTCTTCGTCTCTGACAAAAGAGGTTTGTAATCACATCGCAACGATCTAGACAGCTCGCTGCAGCTACCTCGACTTTATTACAAAGTTCAGAAAACTATGTTACCTTGAAGGTATGCAAAACAAAATGGACTCACTTTAGTGTGGCACACATTTCGCGCGAAAGATTTGGGTCTGTCAAGTCATTAGCCTTTCTCGATGAATCGATAGGCCACTCTTTCTTGAGCAGGGACCAAGAGAGAAGTTGCTTCCCACTCCCCCCCCCCCCCTCCTCCCCCGATTAGAGATGCGTCATAAAGCTTATAGAATTAATGATAAGCTCGTTGATGGCACGCTCAGAGTCCGCCCTTCCGACCCCCCCCCCCCTTCCTCCTCTATTCAAACGCTCCATTGCCTTTGTAAAGATGCCTCAACATTATCAAATCCTGCTACATCCAAAAAAGTATTTAAAATATTAAAAAAAAATATGAGCACGACAATCACGTACATCAAGATGACAATGTTCACACGGCAGTGGGATGTCTTTTCAAGGAGAGAATGTAAACCAACAAAAGTTTGGCTAAATCTCTGAGCAGCAGTGTGAAAGTAACGACTGATTGCTACTACCATGACAACAGGAAAACATTAATCGGTTGCTATCACGTATCAATGTGTAATATGTTTAGACAAGAGTGTCCGACACTGGGATACAAGTAGAACCAGAAATGGTTGCTGTACCTCAAGATAGTAATATAAACCCTGGGGGTGTTTCATAAAGCTGTTCGTAAAGTTACGAATGACTCTACGAACGACTGGAATATAGCAAGCCAAATGGGATGCCCAAACTGAAGTTTTGCCTGCCGCTTTTACAAAGTGTGACTGTATTTCCCGTAATCCTGATTAATTTTTTGCAATAAAAAAAAGTTTGTAAACAATGGTAATGTTAATCTACGTATGTCTGCATATTTCACCTTTAGCTGATGCGATTTATGATTGAGAAACTCATTTAGCCTGCCATATTCAAGTCGTTCGTAAAGTCGTTCGTAACTTTACGAACAGCTTTATGAAACACCCCCAGGAGCCATGAAGCTGGAGCCGCAGCCCCCTCCTCCCCCACATAATTTATGCTTTAAAAAAAATAATCAAACAAATTATATACAGAGTCTATTTCCAAAAGACGCTAAATCCAGTTTTCACCCAAACCAAGGTTTTAGCCATGTTAGCCTGATTTGATGGTGGTTCCATATGCGCCTCGATATGACGAGTTTGAATATCAAAATTGTTTAGAAAAGTAGAAAAATGGGTTATAAAATATGTCTATTTCCAAAAGACGCTAAATCCATATTCGTTTGTTTCCAAAAAGGTGCTAAATCCACTTTGCGTAAATCAGGGATTGTCATTTAAACCATTTTCCTTCTTCGAAAAATCACAAGTTTTCACAGTTGCAAATACCAACACTGGCTATCTAGAAAATGAGAATACAAGACATCCTACTTGAATAGCATTTGTTAAAACAGAATTTTCCTATATTTTTCATGTGTACGGATTTAGCGCCTTATTGAAAAAAAAAACAAACTACGATTTAGCACCTTATAGAATATTTTGTTCGCAACTTTGGAAGTCGTGTATAAAAAAATATAGAGAATTCTAAGAAATTACTACCCATGAAGGATTTTTTTTTTCATTCTCATTTTTAGATGTCTAACGTTGGTACTTCCAACCGTGGAAATTTTTGATGTTTCGAAGAAGGAAAACTTATTAAATAAGAATCCTTAATTTACTCGAAATCACTGAAAGTGGATTTATTTTAGCGCCTTGACTAAATTAGCAGACGGGCGCTTACTCTATTCTAGTCAAATTTGACTAGATTCTAGTGAAAATGACCAGAATTTTAGTAAAAGTTTTGTTCATTTTTCTAGTCATATAGGGGACAGGTTTAAAATTGTGCTCTGATTTTCATCTTCACAATTAACAACTGTGTTGACTGCTAGGGAGTCTAAATAGGTTCGCAAAAACCATTAAAAAAAAACACCAAATGCTTCAAGTTAGGAGCCCGTTTTGGGATGTGAGTCTCGCCATTCCAAAAACGTTTTGCGGCCCCTGAAACACTCATTGCTAATCCACAAGCTAACAATAAACAGACAGACCATTGCGCTTCTTTACCTTAAGATGGAGAAAGAAGACAAAACACTTTTAATGTTACGCTTCAAAATGGTCACGCAAAAAACAACTCAGGATAATGAATACAACACTGCTACGACTTTTTTTTCGAAAGCTGGCGCTATTCTATCCTATTTTGTCAGAGGCATTTATAGGAGCTTTCCGCAACGAATTACTATAGCGCTATGTTGTGCCCAATCAGAAGTGACTTGGCCAACTACAAACTGAGGGGTGTTTCATAAAGCTGTTCGTAAAGTTGAGAATGACTTTACGAACGACTTGAAGATGGCAAGCAAAAAGATTCAATTTTGCACCCTTCAAATGCAACACTTGGAGCTCCTTTATGGTACAACTTTGCACTCGAAGAAGCATTTTGCAGTGAGCTATATTTTGTACCCTAATAAGAATGCAGAGTTGTACCCTTTAGGGAAGGTGCAGATTTGCTCCCTTTTGAATACAAACATTTCTCTAAGGTGCAAAGCTGCACCTTTAAGGGTGCAGAAGGGCATTTCCGGGTGCAAACAAGTACAAAAGGGTGCATCTTTGCACCTTTTTCATGTAGGGTGCCGCCAGTGTTGCATTTAGGGTGCAAAATTGAACCCCCCCCCTTTTTTTTTATCTTAGGGTGTAGAAGAATGAATTAGATGATCAGTACAAAAGAATGGTTTACTTTTCAATAATCGTATCAAATCTGTGAACAGTTTTGTTAACTTATTTGTAAGAAACTTCTACTAGTCTATTTGACTTACCATTTACTTAAACAGTTAAAAGTGGGACAATTCTTCAACTCCAAATTGCTCCACAGCACTGGAAAATCAGACCGAACGTCTGATACGATTTTTAAAAATCCATCAATATTGCGAGCGACGAATGATTTATGAAAGTAGGTTGATAGCACGAGACGCTTGCAATCGCTCCGTCATGTCCCTTTTGACATTAATTGGCAAACAATCTTTCAGTGCGTGTAGTACTGGAATACAGAGCAGTTTAGATGATCGCTTTTCACACGAAGATTTTTTAAATATCTTTTTGTTTTTATCAACGTATATACAGGGTACAAAAAGTCAAAACAAACTCACAGAAAAATATCTACAGAATACTCTATCGCATACATGTATAGATTCAACATATCAACACATGTTTATTAAAATAATGCTCAGTGTATAAAAGAGCACAACAATTTAAAAAAAATTACAAGCACATGAAGAGATTGGAAATGCCGAAAAAGTGTAGATTTTCCCCCAGTGATTTATATGATGGAGGTATAACCTGCTCCCAGCAAGATTATGAGGTAAAACAACTTGTTCAGGTAGTCATTAATGGGGGGGGGGGGAGGATGCGGACCGTCTCTTAATAGACCCCCTTACACACATTTTGATTTTTATTTTGCGAGCGAGCGAGCCCAAAATAACCAATTTTCTGTTTTTTAATTGCATTTTCAAATAGAAATTCTAAAATATGATGAGCGAGCGAAACGAGCGAGCCAAAAATAATCACTTTTCTGGTTTTCAATCGCATTTTCAAATAGAAATTCTAAAATATGATGAGCGAGCGAGCGAAAAATAACCACTTTTCTGGTTTTCAATCGCATTTTCAAATAGAAATTCTAAAATATGATGGTTGTTATTGACAGGTTATTAAAATTTTACTAACTGGTTAATTCAAATATCATTTCTTCCTCAAAAAGTGGGGGATATTTGTACACGCCATCCCCCCTCTCAAAAAAGTGAGGGGGATATATCCCCCATCCCCCCCCCCCCCGGATTTACGCCAATGCCCGAATGCACAGACATAAATAGAAGATATACGCACCGTGACAAACGAATATAGAATATGGTCTGACACACATTACTGCATATTTGCATCACGCTATTTATCTTTTTTATATGATTTTGTTGTTACACCACTTCAGAAAAACTGTGACGGCGCCGAAATTACCCAAAAGTAATATAAATGACTATATAAATCAGAATAATGATCGATATAGTCATGATAGTAATCATCATTTCAGTCACATTAACGATGATGATGATGATAACTCTTATTATTATCATAAGCATAACAACAATGATACATTACTAATTATTATTATTATTATTATTATTATTATTATTATTATTATTATTATTATTGTTGTTGTTATTGTTGTTGTTATAATGATGATAATTATTATTATTATCATTATTGCTGTTCCTATCATTCCTAAACATGTTAATTCAGTTTAATTGTAAGCAAACATCCTTCCCTAAAACCTAAAACCTGGGGGGGATGCATACCCCTCATCCCCCCCCGCCCCCGCTGTCTACGCCCCTGTAAATAACTATATAAATCAGAATAATTATCGATATAGTTATGATAGTAATCATCATTTCAGTCACATTAACGATGATGATGATGATAACTCTTATTATTATAAGCATAATAATAATAATACATTACTAATTATTATTATTTTCATTATTATCATTATTATTATTATTATTATTATTATTATTATTATTATTATTATTATTATTATTATTATTATTATCATTATTGCTGTTCCTATCATTTCTAAACATGTTAATTCAGTTTAATTGTAAGCAAACATCCTTCCCTAAAACCTGGGGGGATGATTGTACATGTCATCCCCCCCCCCCCCCCCCCCCGCTGTCTACGCCCCTGGCTATGAAACCCGTCTGTGAATTCAGACTAAACGGCAAAAGAATCATGAAACCAAAAACCAAATAGTAGACCATAATTAATATAAAGGTGATCTACAATATAGACATAGTCAAGAATTTTGGATGGTATATCATCTGACTATATAGAAACTGCGTGGGTAATAGTCCTGAAAAGAAATTTTTGAAATTATCTCTGGTCATTTTTCAACAAACGCTCGCAATCTCTGGCTTTAAAGTGGAAAATGCACACACGTCGTGAATAAATATAGATTCACTTGATTGCACCTGTTTCCTTATATCAACCAAATGACTTATCATCGCTTAAATTTGTCATTGCTTATAGAAAAATTGAATTTCAGTATGCATAGGCCTTCATAATTTTTTAACTATCAAAACCAAAAATGTTATTCATACGCCAATATTGATTATTCTTTAGTCAAACAGCATTGACTTTTATACATAACACTGAAATTTTCGATGAATTAACAAAAGAAAGACAAATACTCAAGCCAAGAAATCGTCTTCAGATTTTAGGGATTGTGATGATTAAAAATAAAAAATGTTGAATTCTAAGTGTTAGTTAAGAGTTTGTACTTAATTTCAAGATTGTCATTAAGTGAAGGCAGCTAGGTTTGTAGGCACCAGAATTTCAGAAAATTCAAATAGTTCCAGCAAATGGGCTGATAGTAAGGGTGTCGCTTGGCTATCTAAAGCAGCTAAGAAACTTCAACAACAGCGAAAAATCCTCCCACATGTTTTTGAAAATACTGTACACATGACGGGATAGGTATTTACGCTAGGTATCTAGCACTTTCCATTTTTTCTTCCTATTACAAGCAGAGAAAAGACAATAAAAGAGGAATTCTTCCTTAATTTATAAACTTTGCTACACTCATGTGAGAACTAACCCAACTTAGCAAGATGTGTGAAAACCCCGCCGAGCTGGCTTGCCGTCCAAATTCTCCAATTATTGTCCAATTTCCTTGCTCGGTTATACTAGTAGGAGAAGCTTTTCTATGGGTTAAAACAGAGATCGTATCGCTTATTGGCTGTATGATATCCTCAAATTGGTCTTTTGTGTATTGGCGTTTATACTAGAAATGATCTAGGTCAAACACCATGAGACCCCTTTGGCATTGTAATTGATCATTCTGTTCCCTGCTCACTAGCAGATTTATTTTATGCCTTCAAACATCATTTCACTTTACAAAATGTTCGGATTTAGCACAGTGCACTCATTATAATCTCGTATCTAAGAGTGGGGACAGTTGTATGACAATGTTTTGGTAGTATTTTAGTAACTAAAAAAGGTCCCATTAGGGAAATCACAACTAGACCGTTGATGATAATATCACCAGTTTCATTTGCTAAACTTATTGATATCCATCGAAACTAGATGCTCTTCTCATAGTGTTTGTGATGTTTCAAAGAATTTCTTTTCAAAGTTGTAGCCAGTCACTGGTTGTACCATAACCTAAATAACAAAAAATATTCATTTTTAAAAAAAAATACATTATCCATATATTTATCCGTTTTAAAACTAAAATAGATCGAATGAATTCATTACGACATTTCAAATCATTCCTTTGAAATTAAAAATTGGCGATTTGTTTCAATCAGGATTGGGTCTCCTTTGAGAAGGCAGTTGTACTTTACAACGAATACAATGAATATATGACCTCAAATCAACAGCGTTTAATTCGGATATATTTATTTCAATTTCTTTCCACCTGCTACTCACATGTCATATTGTTATTCTATTTGACCCCCCCCCCTCTCTCTCTCTCTCTCTCTCTCTCTCTCTCTCAATCTCAATCTCTCAGACACAGGACTCGATGCTTAAAGTGCACTTATGAACATTTGCCTAGTCCTTAATTTCTGAATTTCAATTTTTTTTTCGATGAAATACCAAGCAGCAGTTACCTACCTCTTTTAGGTGACTTTCTGGTATCTCTACCGTGTGTTACAGGATCCGAACCAGCATGGAGAAAGCGGAAACAGGCTCTCTTTTTTGACCGCTGTTGCACCTCGGAGTTCAAAAGTCAATCCAAAACTTACGTGCCACTAACAGTATTCCAAAGCGACTGCTTTCAGAAAGTAAGACAATCTTCTATGTCCGGAAAATAATAATACTGTATTCCACATGAGATGAAAATAAAGTGATCCATCTACTTCACTGTGATCTGATAATGCTTAAAGATAGCGAACTTTCCACCGTGACACTAGTACTCTACCAATGGAACTGCGGCTGCGTGTAGAAAGTACACCTTGCTATAGTCTCGATCAACTGCTATGTAGGGGTGACATCGTCGGAGGGTTTCTTGGATGTAGAAGTGAGCTCAAATAAGTTTTTCTTCAAATATTAAAAAAAAATCATATAAGTATGCAATGTTTGCAATCTACACTTCGCGAAAAATTATCGGAGTAAAACTGAGAGTTGATGGTGTTTTTACAACGTCCTTTTTATCTGAATTCCTTCTGCAGCACTGTGGGGGGGGGGGCAGCCCCGTGGAGACGGTATATGATGCACTGTAAAATGGCTGACAAATATTATTGCGTTGTTCTAGTGATCTTTTTGAAGTCTGATAAAAGCGCAAAATGACATTCAAGAATGACACAGAAAGCTGAATGTAGTCATTGATTAAACCTAAGGCAATCACGCGGAAATCTCTGATATATAATACAAAGGGATCTAGAATCATCGGTACTCTTTCATGTCTCTGGAACATGATCTTTTTCCTTCAAATGGCACATTCAGTGCAAAATAATTCATTTTGTCCATATTTTAAAAAAAGGGTTTTAAACTTAACTTTTGTCATTTAGATGAAAAAAGGCCAGCAGAATACGACTAAAGAGCATGGTCATGTATTCGATAAATACGTCAATCATGTCAATTTAGCATTAGATCTACTTCGAGCAATATCCATCACACATTTTCCAAGACTTAGAAATATAAACACCTTGAGAAGATGAACACCAGGTCAAGAAATTCGATCCTTGTTATCCGATGAAAAATCACTTAATTCTGATGAAAACTCTGGATGTATCAAAGGACGATACGTGCTGCCACCCATTCCGGTTTAAGAAATCAATCTGCTTGATATCATCATTTTGATCGGTAGCTGGCTTTCGATTGGCGCGAAACAAGCGGTATCAAAAGTTCGTGTACTTTCATTCGTCCACTTACAAAGTTAACCTAGTCCTGGGACTAGTTATTAATCTAATTGTCTCTTCACTTTGAAGTTTTCGTCTTTCTGCTCCAAGAGATAGTTTTTCACGACAATGTTATCTGGTCCGGGCGACAGGTGTCATAATGGTCAAGGCTCGGCTAGTCTGGTAACGACCAGTCTGAACATTTCCTTTATTCCGCTGACGTGCTCAGTCCAACAACATCAAAGTGCGACCAATCCAGCGATCAATAGCCATGATATTCGAAGAGGCTTCAGTGTATTTAAACATTTGGAAGCAAGATTCGTTTGCTGCAAATTCTCCGAACATCAACGTATATTCAATAGCGACTAATGTCTGTGAAAATACGGACTGCAAATATCACACGGAGAGAAAATAAAAAGACACCAGTACACTGCAGGTATCACGATGTCACGTAGTGCTTATTCCATTGTTGAATCACATCTAATTCCACCGTGTGAAGTTCAGCCTCCTCCTTGGGAGTTATTAGTCGCGTTCTTGTGATGTCCACCTGGATCTTTTTAGCATTTTTCAACATGCGACGACGACCTCACATGGCTCAATTATGACACCTAGGTTAATACGCCCTGGTGGCATCTCATTTAATGATAAGACTAATCTATTACAGGTGACACCTTAAACAAATCGTAAAACACCTCCAACATAAACGGCTTATAAATCAACCCCTATACCCTGCGTTCTGGGTCGTTGAAGGAATGCGGGTCCCGGGGGCGAGGTCCCGGGTGCACTTCGAAATCCCAAGGGAAGGGGCGGAGAAGAGATTGTAAAGCGGAGCGAAGGGAAATCGTGAAGGGAAACAAGTACGAGTTTAAGTTTGTTAGTGAATGAAAAAAGGTTCGAAAGAGTGACAGAGAAAGATAAGATAGGACCGCTTAATGAAGACTTCTAATGGAAAAGCGACAAGAGAAGAAAAAGAGGGGAAAGAGAGAGAGAGAGAGGGGGGGGGGTGAGAGAGAGAGAGAAAGAGAAACAGATATACATATATAGAGAGAAAGGATCAGGAACATTAAATATCAATGCACAATCGACAGTTATTAGGGTTATCCTGACTAAATGGACGAAATAATCCACATGTGACATGTAGAGTGACGTTATGAATTGTTATAAGAGGAGAACCCTAGCTAGTCGTGCTAATGTAACTTGATACTTGATGAGATAATTCCTCTTGCAGCTCCAAAAAGCTAAACTAGAATTAACTAAGCAATTGTCGTGAAGAGGTGTCTTGGTGAAGATCTCTATTTTACAATAAAAAGAGAGTGCGCTGTGCAAGTAAAAATCTGGATACATCTTAAAGAACAAGAGATCCAGGTGGAGGCTGCAGAATTCTTATAATGGGGAGCGCAGCCTCTTTGAATGCTGGTAGTCCAGTGGTAAGACCTCATAAGAAAATCTGATAATGTGATAACCGATCTATATAGTTCACTAGAAATCAGTGACCAATCTCGGCCTGTATTAGCGTCATGGGTTAGGTACAGGGGTCACAACAGCAGCGAAACACTCTCTTACAAAAGAAACCATTAATGCATCTAACATGCCTAAAGAAAGTAATAAGACAACTTGGTTTTTAATTTTTATTGATCATACTATCGCATCTATAATTTTGCAGTTGCCTTAATGAATACAAATTTTCATGCTAGACGTCCATTCTTTGCTTTTAAATCGAGGGAACGTCTAGTAGCCGTCGGGTGTCGCCATAAAAAAACACATTTGGGAAGAAACTGAAAAGCCGGCGGGTGGAAAGCTTTCAAACCCATCGCAAATAGAAATTCCCTGAAGCTTATGTCATACGTAATTATGACAACCATGACAACATGTGATGTGCAGAAATAATAATTAAACAACACTCGACTTATAATTTTGGCCAGCAGCAGCTTAATTTATCCTCATACTCCTCTCTCTCCCTCCCTCTTTCTCTTTCTCTCGGTCTCTTTCTCTTTCTCCCTCTATCTCTCTATACGTACTTATGACAACCATGACAACATGTGATGTGCAAAAATGATAACTGAACAAGACTGGACTCATAATTTTGGCCAGCAGCAGCTTCATCTATCCTCATACCCCACCCTATCTCTCTCTCTCTCTCTCTCTCTCTCTCTCTCTCTCTCTCTCTCTCTCTCTCTCTCTCTCTCTCTCTCTCTCTCTCTCTCTCCCTCGCTCCCTCTATCTCTCTATTTATAATTATGTATCTCTCCACGAAGAGATACATCTGTGGAAGTGTCGTGGTATAGTGGTTCATTCACTCGACTCTTAATCAGAAGCTTGAGGGTTCGAACCCCAGCCTAGCACTAGCGTTTAGGGGGCAATCCGTTCATCCACGTTTGCCATTCTCACCCAGGTGTTTCTTGGGTACCCGGTAGGATGGGATTGGGAAGGTCTGTGTGATTGGATGAGCATGTGCGCGCCCGTACCGTGGACGAAAGACTGGAATGCTCCCCAGTCACGCCAGTGAGTGGAGAATGTGCACATAATGTGCGAAATAGTAACTAAATCGTGCGGAATAATAACTGAATTGAGCGGAATAGTAATTGCATCCAGTAAACGGGGTAATTATAATGCTAAAATCGGCTTTGAATCGGCATTATGAATCTCTATTGTGATCTACATTATCATTATTATTTTTATCGTTATCATTATTATTTCTGTCATTATCATCATCATCATCATCACTATTATCTCCACCAATTTTGATTATGTGAACATTATCATCATCTTGGTCAATAAAGTATGAATGGGGTATGTAATATCATGTCACCTTTGAGTACATGGCCGTATGCAGCGGGGGGGGGGGGGGAGCAGGTGGCAAGTTCCCCCCCCCCCCCCCCCCCCACACACACACACACCCGATATTCTCAAGCCTTACCTTTTTATTGAAAATTTATATTATAAAAAATCCACCCAAAGTGTCCACCAGATCCTTCAATTTCAATTAATGTAAAAGCGCCATCCAGACATTTTACGTATTATCCCTCCCCCCCCCCCCCCGAAAAATTCCTGCGTACGGCCTTGTTTGCGTAGTAGCTAGCTAAACACAAACTACTTACTTGATGTAAGATGCAAAAAGATTCCATCAATGAGCATCGTACGAACAACGATCAAGAGTACTCTCATAACATCTCGAAGTACGTACCACGGTACACCTCTGTACCATTCTTCAAGTTCAAAATAATCATTATGACAGTAATACACACTTGATCTGACGTTTAATCCATACAAAATCATGTGAACTCGTACGTCCATGCACCTACTAGAGAGAAGGACTGTTAACGGAAACGTTCCTTTGATTCAGTAATTGTCACCGCCTCTTCATCATGTACAGCCTAAACATTCAGGTGTTTGGACAATAACGATTGCGTAATGTTCGATCATTGAAAAAGGAGCAGTTCCCCTCCTGTTTGGTTTTGTTCATCTGGTGTGCTCTTGCAGAAAACATCTTTGATTCAGAATTTCTGCTGATGGCGATCAGGAAACCATAGAACGTGTTAATTTTTGTGATAGGAAAGGAATTATTACGGATTTGCCTTTCGCGCACGCATATACGGTATTTATTCAACAATGAGAAGGCCATGATCTTTATGAGCCGCCCCCCCCCCCGCCTCCTGCCCCCTGCCCCCCCCCCCCCCCCGCGTAAGGCCATCCCTCTATCTTCATGATCTTGTATAAAATATTCATACAATTTTCAAGATGAAACACATGGAAAAGCAAATTCCAGAAAACCAGAACTGCACATTGATTTTCCATGATTTCAGCGATTCATTATCTTCTGCGCATGTACATGTAGGAACAGCAATCACTGTCTCGCTTCTCTCCCGGCTGTTTGGCGGTGACCATCATGAGATCAAAGTGGAGAAGTATGCACCGAATGTTATTCAGATGGCTTTGACAGTCAAATTTGCATGAAATGATTAACATAACGATGAATGTCCATGTGTGGTAGGTCCATGGTGTGTTTCAGTGTATGTCTATATCAATTAATTAAATGATACCTTGAAAAAAACCTTCATGATATAAAAAAGTGTAATCGTAAAATATTTTTCAAGGCATGTTAATGGCGCTGCGGCTGTATGATAATGGTAGTGGTAGTGATTAACCCTGTACATTTTCTTACACGCTATTAAAAAAAGGTTTGGTCAATATGTGTCGCACCAAAAATATTGGTAAAGTTTGACCAATATGATGGTCAATATTACAAATATTATTGGTTTAAAATGTTCCAAAATTTGGGTTGATTTGACAATTTATTTTTGTAGAGGTAAGCATAACAGATTGACTATGATTGTATTATCCCTATTTCGAAGCCCAGTTCATTTTTGATAATGCATGACAAAACATAACGAAATATAAATAAAGCAGTGCCGTCATGTATTTACGTACCTTTCTAATTTGTTGTGCAGAATCCAGAATAAGCAAATCCCATAGGTTTCACGCCTCCATTCTCTTATTCAGATAGTTCCACTGTTTCAAGGTGCTAGATAAATACAATGAAAATTTTTAAGAAGTGATGAAGATGAAAAATCGTTTATTTCCTCTTTCAGATAGTAGAACGTCAAACGTCACACGAAAATCGTAAAGGCGCTGAGATAACACGGCAAGTCAATTCAAGATTCAATTCAAAATTGAGAGATCACGAATGCGGTCTAACTCCCAGTTTAAATTAAAGTCTTGCAGCTAAATCTCTATTCGATCTGAAAAAGTCATCCTGCGATTCCAGACACAGAGTAACAAAATAAAAAATATCAGTCAGTGAATCGTGACGTCAAAGTTTTGATGTCGTGTTGGACATTGTTCCTGACGGGTTTTTTAGCAGAAAGGATCTTATGCTGTGGCGTATTGCAAATCTAAAGTTCCGAGTGTATAACGGGGAGGGTAAGAATGCTCTGGTTGAACGCCGATACAAACCATTTCTTTCTATTCTTGGCACGATAGAATAGGGAAGGGGCTGGACGAAGGAGAGATTTTTATACGCTTGAGCACCGATGAAAACCCTTTCTGTCAAGCAAGGCATAGAGTGCGATTTGGGGGACATGAAGTCAAGAATGGCGTGTCAGGGGTTCGAGAGTTCAGATTTCAAAAGAAAATTTTCATTCAAAGTTTCTCCACATGAAACTACTTTTACTGTGCAGCAGTTCTTAACCTGGAAATCTTTTGAATAAAAATGACCGAGTTCTGTAAATTTCTTTGTTTTGTTTTGTGTTTTTAAAATTTTCTTTTATCGAATAGGGGGTACAACGTCATCTATATGGGTTTGAAGGACACATCGACGTGTTGAACAGACATGTGTAGTATCTTCTCAAATAATTATCTACCTCTCATTTGCTTTCATAGTAAAACATGATACTGCAATATCCCGAGTCTAAATCTCGTTTCCAGTAATTTAAAGATGATGATAAAGATAATGATTATGATGATAACGATGGGAATGGGGATGATTCAAAGCATTATTTTGATGAGTTTCTCATGCCGTTCAAACAAAATTCTATAACCCCTCTTTGCAGCTTGTACTCCACCCTCTTTTTCTCTCAAACTAACTGGTTTTGATAAACAACATCTTATTAGAGAACAAAACAAATTAAAGAATGAATTTGATTGGTTTATGTCAAATAATGTGGTTTATTGAACGTTATACCCTATAGCCATTTATACTAGTGCCATAGTTTATATAATAAATTTTGTAAACTTATCATAATTATGTCTGTTCTGGAATGAGGGGTGTGTATATGAGAGACTCTAAGGTAATTTATGCCCCTTGTCAGCTATGGAGTGATGTAGAATGGGTATAGTTTTGGGTGTTATTGTGCCAAGGTACTTCAAAACCTCGAATTGCCTTCACTTCCAGTAGGGCTTCAGTGAATGAAATCATTCAAGCTTTCTACCCAAACAAAAACCGGATAACCTGATTGAAGTCACAAGAAACCCAAGCACCCAAATACCCCAGTCCAGTGAAACCTTTTGACGGCAAACAAAAGTGAAAGAGAAGGGAAATCAAAGAAATGTCGAAGTATTTGGCCCACTTTATTTCAAATAAGAAGAAACATAAAAGCACACTGAGGCCTTCAAGAGAAGTCATCAAACTCCTTTGTGAAGGTGAAAATGAGAGAGAAAACCAACTGTTCCCCTCGCTTTAGTTTGAATCTGGGGGCGTACTGGCAACGAAGACACGCTTGTTGCCAGTAGTTGTTTTTCTGCAATACAGAGAATAGATGTAAACATTTTATTTCGTTTGAGTGATTGGAACAAAACAGAATACAACCAAAAGATGTATCATTTTATTTCTTTGGAGTGGTGAAGCGCGTAATATAGAATGTGCCAGATGTACTATTTAGTTGATCTTATTGGATCACTGAGTTGATGTGATGGAATAAGATGGGAAAATGCAAAGTATAAACCAACTATCAATATGCTCTAGGATTCAGGTTAATGTTGATGATGTGTATGGCAGGATTTGACATAGTAGCTAGCCAAAAAAAAACAACAACACATTATTAACTGCGTGTACCTGTCATGCATGTTAGTGTGAAAAAAATGCCTTTAAAATAACTCTAGAGGGGATTTTTTATATCTAATTATATGTATACAAGTAATACATATAACTTCTTTATCTTTTCTTTTCTTTGGTTTTCTTCTTAATAAAAGAAAGTATGGCAAAAAAGTCTGTGTGTGTGTGTGTGTGTGTGGGGGGGGGGGGGGGGGTTAACAGCAACTGTCTTTCCAATCGTGAATTTGTTTTGATATACGTCCCAATGTGCCGAGCATGAGATGTTATTGCATGGAGGTTCTTATGACCAAGGATGTCTTTAGTTGAGATGAACGATTGTAGATAATGGTACTTAGATATTTCTGCCTTACAGAAAGTGGAATAACCTTAGTATCCATATTCATCCAAGCTCTCAGTTTCCAAGGACTAACCTATTTTTTGCAATAATAGCCTAAAAGGTGAATAAATGCAAATAAGGTCAATGGATCACTAGCCAACCTTATTGACGTTTGAATGCTCGTTATCGTGGTTATAACCACTTGGTAAAAAAACTAAACCCCAAAATAAAAAAGAAAAACACAACAAAAACAAAAATAAAAATAAAAACAAAAACAAACAAACAAACAAACAAAAACACTCACTTTTGCTGAAACTAAAATTTCTTAGAATAGAGCGCACGATTCCCGTGCAATTTATCCATGCCCTCACATAAACACACTCGCACGAACACACACCCAGCACACCCAGGCCCACACGCCAACACCGACTGAAACAGAAGTGCGACTTATCTAAAGCGAAAAAGAACACTTACTAGAAGGTGAAAGGGCACTATTCACCAAAGAAAATGGTCCCTTCTTAGAAGAAAAAAGGGCACGGAACAGATTTGAAAGGGGGCTCTTTGGGGGTGCTTGGAAAATTTGGGGCACCATGCCCCCGCCCCCGGCTCTGCCGCCCCTAGCGGAAGATGAATGAAAATGACCATTACATTCAGGGGGGGGGGGGGTCAATTTAGATGCCAATAAACAGCGTCACAACGTGGAGCATGAATTGCTTGTGTTTGTAGTTGAACATTACCAATTAAGATTTGCACACTCATCCTGATAACCGCATAACCGTGAACGTGACCCCTCTTCCTCACTATCCCATCGAAAAACGAGGTTAATAAAGAGGGACAGTTCACGAATAAATAATGATTGATATTGAAACTATCTTGGAGGCTTCGAGTAACAGGTTCTTCCGCAAGGTATTCAGAATATCATACATTATTAGGAATACACAGATTATGGAAATCCTTTTTAATGGAATGCTTCCCGATTTGATGGCTGAAAGTTATTCACGGATTGAATGGACTAGCGAAGTACTGTCCTGTTATGGTATCAGAGTTAGGAAAGTAAACTATGGAGGAAGTTATAAATGAGATATTACGTAATTACTTGATGAAACAGGTGAATCAAATAAGTTATAAAGTCGTTTGTGCCGTCGTAATCAAACGATGTTTTTTCTTGAATGTTTGTTTGTTTGTTTTTGGTTTTTGTTTTTGCTGATTCATTATTGATTATTAGTAAAGATGTTTATGCAGTGCTAGATATCATGGGCCTAATCAGAAAAATAGAATTCCGATTTGATTTTTGCTGAACATGAAAAGGGGATAAATTTCGTTAGAGTTACTCATGGCTACATCCTGTATTTGAACACGTACCATTACGATCTTCACTATCGTGTGACACCCGGATGGCTATTCTCAGTGACGGACATCCGATAGCTTCCGGATATGTGTCTCAAGATGGTTAACAAGTATGTCTTACTTGACTGGGACATCATATGAAAATTTTTAAGGGGTTTACACTGTAAAAAAATATTGGGTAAAATTTTAACCAGCACGAGGGTAATCATTTTGTCCAATCAACTTTGGGCAACATTTGTACCAAATGCGGGAATCACTTAGGGTAAAAATAAGCAGTAATTACTTTAGAGTGGGCAAAATTTCCATCAAATTGGATAAAAAGAAATGCCAAAAGAAATGCCCAAAGTTGGTTGGACACATAATTACCCTCATTTTCACCAAATATTTTTTAGAGTGTATGTATGCTTTTGTTGTTTTTACCCTCGCTGTTATCATCGCTGATTACATGCTACCAGTTGTACCACCGGCAGTTGGTGCAGAAAATTTGTGTATGTCTTAAGTAGGAATATTCATAAGTCAAAATAATTCTTTGGTAAGTTCCATCTTACATCGAAGTAAGGTAATTGAAAAGGAGAGAAGAGATAAGGAATAAAGCGGTCATATACCAGGAAGAAAACCTAAGGATGTCTCAGACTTCAATGTTTGTTTTAGAAAAAGTCTAACGCTTTCCTATCCATCAGACACGGATCACAGAGATCGTCTTGTAAATGGGTTTTGGAGCTGCTGGAGCTTTTCTCCTCCGAGAATTGGCTGAACTTTTGTCTTCTTTCTCTCTTTGTAGAATGACAAAAGTTCAGTTCGAGTCATCCTCTGAGGTGGTAAAGCCCATAGATGATGACAGATGAGGAAGCGTGCTGTCATAAAACCCAACATAGTCAAAGATGGGCGAGCTCTCACAACATCCAACATACGAGAGAAGTTTGGCGAGTTCTCACCAAAGCAACACGAAAGAAGTAATCCCACGGCTGCGTTTCACGAAACCGTCATAAGTCTAACTTCTTGGACATCCCATTGAAACGTGTGTTGTAGAATTAACACGCGTTTCAATGGGATGTCCATGAACTTAGACTTAAGACGGTTTCGTGAAACGCAGCCCAGGCCATTTGTACTATTCTTACCTAAGTCTTTCTTTCGTCTCCCTCAACTGATTTTACTTCCAGCCGTAAAAGATTTTTGTTCTTATGCTAGACTGCTTGTAGTGAAGTGCTAGTGCTACAGTTACAACAGAAACTACTACTACTACTAGGCCTACTACTACTACTACTACTACTACTACTACTACTACTACTACTACTACTACTACTACCACTTCTACTACCACTTCTACTGATACTACTGTTACTACTAATGCTGATACTACTACTGCTACTACTGCTACTACTGCTACTACTGCTACTGCTACTAGCCTACTGCTACTACTACTACTACTACTACTACTACTACTACTACTACTACTGCTACTACTACTACTACTACTACT
>CM057154.1:1883421-1890921 GCA_029962745.1 Echinometra lucunter
TAGTGAAGATCTCTATTTTACAATAAAAGAGAGAGTGCGCTGTGCAAGTAAAAATCTGGATACAAGAGATCCAGTTGGAGGCTGCAGAATTCTTATAATGGGGAGCGCAGCCTCTTTGAATGCTGGTAGTCCAGTGGTAAGATCTCAAAAGAAAATCTGATAATGTGATAACCGATCTGTATAGTTCACTAGAAATCAGTGACCAATCTCGGCCTGTATTAGCGTCATGAGTTAGGTACAGGGGTCACAACAGCAGCGAAACACCCTCTTACAAAAGAAACCATTATGCATCTAACATGCCTAAAGAAATTAATAAGACACTTGGTTTTTATTTTTATTGATCATACTATCGCATCTATAATTTTGCAGTTGCCTTAATAAATACAAATTTTCATGCTAGACGTCCATTCTTTGCTTTTAAATCGAGGGAACGTCTAGTAGCCGTCGGGTGTCGCCATAAAAAAAACACATTGGGAAGAAAACTGAAAAGCCGGCGGTGGAAAGCTTTCAAACCCATCGCAAAATAGAAATTCCCTGAAGCTTATGTCATACGTAATTATGACAACCATGACAACATGTGATGTGCAGAAATGATAATTAAACAACACTCGACTATAATTTTGGCCAGCAGCAGCTTAATTTATCCTCATACTCCTCTCTCTCCCTCCCTCTTTCTCTTTCTCTCGGTCTCTTTCTCTTTCTCCCTCTATCTCTCTATACGTACTTATGACAACCATGACAAACATGTGATGTGCAAAAATGATAACTGAACAAGACTGGACTCATAATTTTGGCCAGCAGCAGCTTCATCTATCCTCATACCCACTCTCTCTCTCTCTCCTCTCTCTCTCTCTTCTCTCTCTCTCTCTCTCTCTCCGCTCTTTCTCTCTCTCTCTCTCTCTCTCTCCCTCCCTCTATCTCTCTATTTATAATTATGTATCTCTCCACGGAGAGATACATCTGTGGAAGTGTCGTGGTATAGTGGTTCATTCACTCGACTCTTAATCAGAAGCTTGAGGGTTCGAACCCCAGCCTAGCACTAGCGTTTTGGGGGCAATCCGTTCATCCACGTTTGCCATTCTCACCCAGGTGTTTCTTGGGTACCCGGTAGGATGGGATTGGGAAGGTCTGTGTGATTGGATGAGCATGTGCGCGCCTGTAAGGTGAAACAAAGACTGGAATGCTCCCCAGTCACGCCAGTGAGTGGAGAATGTGCACATAATGTGCGAAATAGTAACTAAATCGTGCGGAATAGTAAAATGAATTGCGCGAAATTGTAATTGCATCCAGTAAACGGGGTAATTATAATGCTAAAATCATCATCATCACTATTATCTCCACCCATTTTGATTATGTGAACATTATCACCATGTTGGTCAATAACTGAAAAGTATGAATGGGGATATGTAATATCATGTCATCTTTGAGTACATGGCCGTGTGCAGCGGGGGGGGGGGGGGGGGGGGGCAGGGGGCAGTCCCCCCAACACACAGACACGCACCTGATATTCTCAAGCCTTACTTTTTTTTGAAAATTTATATTTTAAAAAATCCACTCAAAGTTTCCACCAGATCCTTCAATTTCAATTAATGTAAAAGCGCCCTCCAGACCAGCTCGGTCGCTTTGCTCCCTAGCTTGCGTGTTTCCTCGAACATTTTACGTATTATCCCCCCCCCCCCCCAAAAAAAAAAATAAAAATAAAAAATCCTGCGTACGGCCTTGTTTGCGTAGTAGCTAGCTAAACACAAACTACTTAGTTGATGTAAGATGCGAAAAGATTCCATCAATGAGCATTGTACGAACAACAATCAAGAGTACTCTCATAACATCTCGAAGTACGTACCACGGTACACCTCTGTACCATTCTTCAAGTTCAAAATAATCATTATGACAGTAATACACACTTGATCTGACGTTTAATCCATACAAAACCATGTAAACTCGTACGTCCATGCACCTACTAGAGAGGGACTTACACTATGAACATGGCGGACAAAGAAAGCGGACAAAATAAACAACCTCTCATTCTACCCTTCACAATGGTTCTGGTAGTCAAAAGAACATCCCTTCACAGCTATTATGTTTAATCATGTAGTTCCAGGTGAATATGCATGTGACACCTGTTCCACATATTTTAGACAATAGCAGTGAAGGGATGTTCTTTTGACTACCAGAAACACTGTAAAGGGTAGAATGAGGGGCTGTTTATTTTGTCCGCTTTCTTTGTCCGTCATGTTCATAGTGTCTGTTAACGGAAACGTTCCTTTGATTCAGTAATTGTCACCGCCTCTTCATCATGTACAGCCTAAACATTCAGGTGTTTGGACAATAACGATTGCGTAATGTTCGATCATTGAAAAAGGAGCAGTTCCCCTCCTGTTTGGTTTTGTTCATCTGGTGTGCTCTTGCAGAAAACATCTTTGATTCAGAATCTCTGCTGACGGGGAGCAGGAAACCATAGAACGTGTTAATTTTTGTGATAGGAAAGGAATTATTACGGATTTGCCTTTCGCGCACGCATATACGGTATTTATTCAACAATGAGAAGGCCATGATCTTTATGAGCCGCCCCCCCCCCCGCCTCCTGCCCCCTGCCCCCCCCCCCCCCCCCCCGCGTAAGGCCATCCCTCTATCTTCATGATCTTGTATAAAATATTCATACAATTTTCAAGATGAAACACATGGAAAAGCAAATTCCAGAAAACCAGAACTGCACATTGATTTTCCATGATTTCAGCGATTCATTATCTTCTGCGCATGTACATGTAGGAACAGCAATCACTGTCTCGCTTCTCTCCCGGCTGTTTGGCGGTGACCATCATGAGATCAAAGTGGAGAAGTATGCACCGAATGTTATTCAGATGGCTTTGACAGTCAAATTTGCATGAAATGATTAACATAACGATGAATGTCCATGTGTGGTAGGTCCATGGTGTGTTTCAGTGTATGTCTATATCAATTAATTAAATGATACCTTGAAAAAAACCTTCATGATATAAAAAAAGTGTAATCGTAAAATATTTTTCAAGGCATGTTAATGGCGCTGCGGCTGTATGATAATGGTAGTGGTAGTGATTAACCCTGTACATTTTCTTACACGCTATTAAAAAAAAGTTTGGTCAATATGTGTCGCACCAAAAATATTGGTAAAGTTTGACCAATATGATAGTCAATATTACAAATATTATTGGTTTAAAATGTTCCAAAATTTGGGGTGATTTGACAATTTATTTTTGGTTGGACACATATTAACCAACGCATTGGTTATTTTGACCTATCCTTTAGAGTGTAGAGGTAAGCATATCAGATTGACTATGATTGTATTATCCCTATTTCAAAGCCCAGTTCATTTTTGATAATGCATGACAAAACATAACGAAATATAAATAAAGCAGTGCCGTCATGTATTTACGTACCTTTCTAATTTGTTGTGCAGAATCCAGAATAAGCAAATCCCATAGGTTTCACGCCTCCATTCTCTTAATCAGGTAGTTCCACTGTTTCAAGGTGCTAGATAAATACAATGAAAATTGTTAAGAAGTGATGAAGATGAAAAATCGTTTATTTCCTCTTTCAGATAGTAGAACGTCAAACGTCACACGAAAATCGTAAAGGCGCTGAGATAACACGGCAAGTCAATTCAAGATTCAATTCAAAATTGAGAGATCACGAATGCGGTCTAACTCCCAGTTTGAATTAAAGTCTTGCAGCTAAATCTCTATTCGATCTGAAAAAGTCATCCTGCGATTCCAGACACAGAGTAACAAAATAAAAAATATCAGTCAGTGAATCGTGACGTCAAAGTTTTGATGTCGTGTTGGACATTGTTCCTGACGGGTTTTTAAGCAGAAAGGATCTTATGCTGTGGCGTATTGCAAATCTAAAGTTCCGAGTGTATAACGGGGAGGGTAAGAATGCTCTGGTTGAACGCCGATACAAACCATTTCTTTCTATTCTTGGCACGATAGAATAGGGAAGGGGCTGGACGAAGGAGAGATTTTTATACGCTTGAGCACCGATGAAAACCCTTTCTGTCATGCAAGGCACAGAGTGCGATTTGGGGGACATGAAGTCAAGAATGGCGTGTCAGGGGTTCGAGAGTTCAGACTTAAAAAGAAAATTTTCATTCAAAGTTTCTCCACATGAAACTACTTTTACTGTGCAGCAGTTCTTAACCTGGAAATATTTTGAATAAAAATGACCTAGTTCTGTAAATTTTTTTGTTTTGTTTTGTGTTTTTAAAATTTTCTTTTATCGAATAGGGGGTACAACGTCATCTATATGGGTTTGAAGGACACATCGACGTGTTGAACAGACATGTGTAGTATCTTCTCAAATAATTATCTACCTCTCATTTGCTTTCATAGTAAAACATGATACTGCAATATCCCGAGTCTAAATCTCGTTTCCAGTAATTTAAAGATGATGATAAAGATAATGATTATGATGATAACGATGGGAATGGGGATGATTCAAAGCATTATTTTGATGAGTTTCTCATGCCGTTCAAACAAAATTCTATAACCCCTCTTTGCAGCTTGTACTCCACCCTCTTTTTCTCTCAAACTAACTGGTTTTGATAAACAACATCTTATTAGAGAACAAAACAAATTAAAGAATGAATTTGATTGGTTTATGTCAAATAATGTGGTTTATTGAACGTTATACCCTATAGCCATTTATACTAGTGCCATAGTTTATATAAAAAATTTTGTAAACTTATCATAATTATGTCTGTTCTGGAATGAGGGGTGTGTATATGAGAGACTCCAAGGTAATTTATGCCCCTTGTCAGCTATGGAGTGATGTAGAATGGGTATAGTTTTGGGTGTTATTGTGCCAAGGTACTTCAAAACCTCGAATTGCCTTCACTTCCAGTAGGGCTTCAGTGAATGAAATCATTCAAGCTTTCTACCCAAACAAAAACAGGATAACCTGATTGAAGTCATAAGAAACCCAAGCACCCAAATACCCCAGTCCAGTGAAACCTTTTGACGGCAAACAAAAGTGAAAGAGAAGGGAAATCAAAGAAATGTCGAAGTATTTGGCCCACTTTATTTCAAAGAAGAAGAAACATAAAAGCACACTGAGGCCTTCAAGAGAAGTCACTAAACCCCTTTGTGAAGGTGAAAATGAGAGAGAAAACCAACTGTTCCCCTCGCTTTAGTTTGAATCTGGGGGCGTACTGGCAACGAAGACACGCTTGTTGCCAGTAGTTGTTTTTCTGCAATATCGAGAATAGATGTAAACATTTTACTTCGTTTGAGTGATTGGAACAAAACAGAATACAACCAAAAGATGTATCATTTTATTTCTTTGGAGTGGTGGAGCACGTAATATAGAATGTGCCAGATGTACTATTTGATTGATCTTATTGGATCACTGAGTTGATGTGTTGGAATAAGATGGAAACAATGCAAAGTATAAACCAACTATCAATATGCTCTAGGATTCAGGTTAATGTTGATGATGTGTATGATAGGATTTGACATAGCATAGCTAGCCCCCCCCCAAAAAAAAACAACACATTATTAACTGCATGTACCTGGGTCATGCATGTTAGTGTGAAAAAAATGGCTTTAAAATAACTCTAGAGATGATTTTTTTTTATATCTAATTATACAAGTAATACATATAACTTCTTTATCTTTTCTTTTCTTTATAACTTCTTTATAACTTCTTTATCTTTTCTTCTTAAAAAAGAAAGTATGGCAAAAAAGTGTGTGTGTGTGTGTGTGGGGGGGGGGGGTGGGGGTTAACAGCAACTGTCTTTCCAGTCGTGCATTTGTTTTGATATACGTCCCAATGTGCCGAGCATGAGATGTTATTGCATGGAGGTTCTTATGACCAAGGATGTCTTTAGTTGAGATGAACGATTGTAGATAATGGTACTTAGATATTTCTGCCTTACAGAAAGTGGAATAACCTTAGTATCCATATTCATCCAAGCTCTCAGTTTCCAAGGACTAACCTATTTCTTGCAATAATGGCCTCAAAGGTGAATAAATGCAAATAAGGTCAATGGATCACTAGCCAACCTTTTTGACGTTTGAATGCTCGTTATCGTGGTTATAACCACTTGGTAAAAAACAAAACCCCCAAAATAAAAAACAAAAACACAACAAAAACAAAAACAAAAACATAAAACAAACAAACAAACAAACAAACAAACAAACAAAAACACTCACTTTTGCCGAAACTTAAGTTTCTTAGAATAGAGCGCACGATTCCAGTGCTATTCATCCATCCCCTCACATAAACACACTCGCACGAACACACACCCAGCAGACCCAGTCCCACACGCCCACACCGACTGAAACAGAAGTGCGACTTATCTAAAGCGAAAAAGAGCACTTACTAGAAGGTGAAAGGGCACTATTCACCAAAGAAAATGGTCCCTTGTTAGAAGAAAAAGGGCATGGAACAGGTTTGAAAGGGGGCATTTTTCATGGATAAAAGGGGGCTCTTTGGGAGTGCTTGGAAAATTTGGGGCACCATGCCCCCCGCCCCGGCTCCGCCGCCCCTGGCGGAAGATGAATGAAAATGACCATTACATTCGGGAAGGGGGGGGGGGGGTCAATTTAGATGCCAATAAACAGCGTCACAACGTGGAGCATGAAGCGCTTGTGTTTGTAGTTGAACATTACCGATTAAGATTTGCACACTCATCCTGCTAACCGCATAACCGTGAACGTGACCCCTCTCCCTCACTATCCCATCGAAAAACGAGGTTAATAAAGAGGGACAGTTCACGAATAAATAATGATTGATATTGAAACTATCTTGGAGGCTTCGAGTAACAGGTTCTTCCGCAAGGTATTCAGAATATCATACATTATTAGGAATACACAGATTATGGAAATCCTTTTTAATGAAATGCTTCCCGATTTGATGGCCGAAAGTTATTAACGGATTGAATGGACTAGTGAAGTACAGTCCTGTTATGATATCAGAGTTAGGAAAGTAAACTAAGGAGGAAGTTGTAAATGAGATATTACCTAATTACTTGATGAAACAGGTGAATCAAATAAGTTATAAAGTCGTCTGCGCCGTCGTAATCAAGCGATGTTTTTTCTTGAATGTTTGTTTGTTTGTTTTTGTTTTTTGTTTTTGCTGATCCATTATTGATTATTAGTAAAGATGTTTATGCAGTGCTAGATATCATGGGCCTAATCAGAAAAGTAAGAATTTCGATTTGATTTTTGCTGAACATGAAAAGGGGATAAATTTGATTTTTGCTGAACATGAAAAGGGGATCAATTTCGTTAGAGTTACTCATGGCTACATCCTGTATTTGAACGCGCACCATTACGATCTTCACTATCGTGTGACACCCGGATGGCTGTTCTCAGTGACGGACATCCGATAGCTTCCGGATATGTGTCTCAAGATGGTTAACAAGTATGTCTTACTTGACTGGGACATCACATGAAAATTTTTAAGGGGTTTACACTGTAAAAAATATTGGGTAAAATTTTAACCAGCACGAGGGTAATCATT
>CM057154.1:1898421-1988242 GCA_029962745.1 Echinometra lucunter
ACTTGATGGTATGAATAAGTATTCTATCTTGTTTTCTTTTTAACATAATTTACTGTATATAGAGTTGCATATATTGAGAAAAATATCATAGTAGATGTTATTTAACAAAAAAGCAAAAGTATGGATCAATATGTAACAATTATGCACCTTATTATGGTATATAGACCAATTTCACAACGCAAGAGGGCAGCAGACTGTTAGACACAGTTCGACATACTGCGGTGGGCGCTCCAACTTTTATAGTACACAAGTCAATAGCGCGTTATGTACATTCGTTCGATTTTTTGTCTATTTTGACCAGTATATGCAGATTTATTTTAATATTTGCAATGAGAAATTATCAGGGAAGTTCAGGTCGCAGCTGTGCGGTGCTCAAATGCCACAAGAATTAGAGAAAGTTTAAAAATTTGAAGCTAACTGAGTGCAAAATTCACTCGCTTTTGACTCATGAAGCCTGTTTGTGTGAGAAGCCGTACTCCCTACACAGGTTTCCGTAAGCAATGTGAAGGAATTCGTCGCCAGTGGGTAAAAACATCAACAGAAAGGACTTTGAAGTCAAGAAACATTATCATTATGTACTTTGGCGTAAAATTTAATGAGTGAAAACATGACATTGTAAACAGGGTAAGATTTAGGGCTCCCGTTTACTACGGCTTCTATGCTTCAATCGAACTTTTACTGACAAAACTAAGTTGAAAAACCATCGAAAGTACAAAAATACATCATACCTTCATCCGTCAGATATGACCATTGCCTTACCTCATCTACCCATGTATCCATACTTTATTTTATTGATCTAGAATAAAGTAAATGGAACAATATCGGGGCATATCTCATATCTTACATTCATTTTGTACACAGAGCCAATCGCGGTCAGCGCGCTTGCCCACCGCAGCAATGGCGTCGCCGATAGAGGGCCAAATACATAAACCGGAGGTGAAATTGGTCTATATGTAAAGAGTCCGATGACAATTTTTGTGTTTGTTATTTAATATGACAATCATTTGAACTATATCGAACATAAGCCAAAGAAGATCACATAATAGCTATTTAACACGAACATCAAGTCGTGCACAGTAGATGTTATTTAGCAGGAATAGCAAACGTACGAACCAGTTTAGTTTGTTCGTTTCTTATTTTGTTGTTTTGTTTTGTTTTGTTTTTTGTTTTTTTGTTTTTTTGTTTTTTTGTTTTTTTTTGTTTTTTTGTTTTTTTGTTTTTTTGTTTTTTTGTTTTTTTGTTTTTTTTTTTTTTGGGGGGGGGGGGGGGTTAGGTACATAAAAACATGTTATATAGTGCATTGTGTGTTTTTGTTTGTTTATCCCTAAATATCAATTCCTTTCTATTCAGGCTATCCATAGCACGAAGGTGAGAGTCCAAGCACGCATGTGGTGGGGACTAAAATCATATTCAATCCGGTGTTTTTCACGACAGGATTAGCGCCAACACTATCCCCCTACATGCTACTAGTTGTATAGCCATGTATTTCATAATGTCGATAAACGACTTAAATTCAAACTGACATCAGCACTTCTCATCATGTCATGTTGTGTAATCATGGCCGTATGCAGCCGGGGGGGGGGGGAAGGGGGGGGGGAGTGGGCAGGGAGGCAGGGGGGGGCAATTGTCCCCCAGAAATTTTCAAGGCTTTTGATTATTTTACTGAAAATTTTACTGAAAATTTTCCAAAATTCTACCAAAAGTGTGTACCAGGTCCTTCAGTTTCAATTAAAAATAATTATGCAAAAGCACCCTTGCTTTCGTGCTTCTTCAAACATTTTTCGTATTCTTGCCCCTCCCCTGGAAAAAAAATTCTGCGTATGGCCCTATGTATAATTTTTTTTTTTTTTTAAAGCGCCTTGAGCATTTAATCAAAGTGGAAAAGACGCTATATAAATCCTATGTATTATTATTATTATTATAAAATTATGTTTACAAAAATGCGAGAGTATATGAAAAATGACATGTAAGGAGAGCTTGTTAACTGGTTTTAAAGCCTGCACTTTAATTTTAAATGTAATAACACGCATGATATCAAATACATCATGTAATATCTGTACATCACCATGATGCTCATGGCGCTCGAATATTAGCCGGGCTTTAAGACTTACCTCACTCCTCACTCGAATGGGCTAATAACTTGGTTTAATCAAGGCTCACTAATGTGAATAGGGTTTATCTAGAATTCAACGAGTTATGATCAGTAAATTCGACAAAACCACGGTATACTTCAAACCATCACTGATCAAGAATTTTGTTTATTGATTAATTAGACATTTTTTTTTCATTTACCCTTGGACATGTTACAATAATGCAACTCCTCCTTTATCCAATCACAGTCACGAACCGAAGAGGGCGTCAGGAGTCATGAACTTGAAAATCGTAACTGATCACCAAATATTTTACTTGTATGTATTCTTTAACTTCCCGGAAAAGGTACGACCGCTCTCCTTCTCTCTCTCTCTCTCTCTCTCTCTCTCTCTCTCTCTCTCTCTCTCTCTCTCTCTCCCCTTCTCTCTCTTCCTCCCTCCCCCTCACCTTTACGGGTGATGTTCGTTATTCCGAAGGTTCGTTAATCCGAAAATGAAATAAGGTTCGTTATTCCGAAAATAACTAACGAACTAACGAACCTTATTTCACTTTCGGACGAAACCTTCGGAATAACGAACCTTATTTTGTTTTCGGATCAACGAACCTTCGGAATAACGAACCTTTTTCATTTTCGGACTAACGAACCATCGGAATAACGAACCATCGGAATAACGAACCTTCGGAATAAACGAACCTTCGGTATAACGAACCTTCGGAATAATGAACTGTAACCTCTCTTACTTGCTTGCTTCTATCCATTCCCCCTTCTAGCTCTCTCTCTCTCTCTCTCACTCACCCACACACACACACAAACGCACACGCGCAACACACACATATGCGCCCACACACACTCTCTAAAGTCCCTCTAACCTGCGAGGAATTTCAACGAAATTTTGTAAGCTTGAATGAAAGGCAAGACAAGAGATACGAAGGAGAAGCAGAAGAAAAAGAAGAATTACTGCTGAATTTTCATAACCTAGGCGTAGGCCTACTACTCTCAAAGTTCAAGAGATTGCTTTTAGCTAACCTAAGTAAACATGGTCATGGTAAAGAAGCCCTAAAATGATAATGAAGCCTTACCATCATAAGCAGTCACGCGATCGCCTAACAACGTCTAAAATACCAGTAACCCACAGGTTTCTGCATTTCCAGTTGAAACAATTATGTAACTCTTTTTCGGAGAACTGGTGTCCGTTCGTAAAATTTCACATTCATTCTTAGTATATGAATGTTTAAATATTAAGTTTCATTCCTTCATCGTGAGATAGTTCAGCACGTTTTAGGTTTGAATTTCAGGTTTGAACTGGTGTCCGTTCATGAAATTTCAAATTCATTTTTAGTATATGAATGTTTTATCATTAATCAAATTTTCATTTATTTCATTGGTCTTAGCTCGTAAGATAGTTCAATTCGTTTCTTTTTTGTTTTTGTTGAATTTTTGCTCCACTAATGAAAAGAAGAAGAAGAAATTTTACACCTTTTTTCTGTCACGGACGAGGAAATTTGCACAAATATGAAAATGGAATAGCGGCAAGACCATTCCTTTAGAAATATCTTCAAACATCTTCTGCTTTGCAATAAAGAAATAGTGGAGTTTGATCTATAATTATCTGACCCTCAAAAATTAAATCTAAAGAGTGTTAAACTAGGACCAAATCAACATTTCTTGCAAATTTTCGTCCTTGACAACAGTGTTTAACGCCCCTGTTTAAAAATGGGCCTTTCACGACTTTCCGGAACTTGTCAATTATTATACAAACATGGTTTCTAGTAGCTTTAGATATATTAATGAAAAACCTAAAAGTGATTTACATCATGAAAATCTGAGAAAAAAAATCGCCCATTGCTCACTTTTAGCCGATGAGGCTGTAATCAATAATGAAAATTCTATTCATTGAGCCACCCCCTCAAAATTAACATGGTAGTTACATGATAAGTAATTACTCAGTTCTTGTTCAGATTTGCTCACAAATGCGTTGCATTAATTATTGATCATCTATTTCATACCTCATGTTTTTCCTTCTCATATTAGGTAGTCTTCATGTTTGCTCGAACAAACTTAATTCCATTAAAAATCATTTTAAAACCCAGATTAGTCAGTTAGTGTAGTCCAAGCAAGATTATGATACGCTGTGCATGACAATATCAAATAATTCATTTGAAAGTACTGTTCCCGTTAATATGGTACTAATATTTATTCGTACTGTTTATTATTTTAGAGCTGAACATTTCCTATCCTATATCTCTAAACAATAACATGGAAACTTGCAAGGATATTCAACTGCTTTCTAAGCCAAATCTCAGTTTAACAATTCACCTACTTTCACGACTCACATGTACCAAACGTAAGTATAATAGGGTGACAATTATTATGTAATTTCCTCCCACGACTCATATGTCGTGGAAGTAAAAATGACATCAAGGGTTGTCATGCCTATGAAGGAGAAAGAATCCCGTTTGCCAGAATTCTCGAAACCTTGTAAGAAGAAATACTTCGGAGCCAGGTTTCCAAGGGATGATTGTTTTGACAAATATTTGTATTCTAATGAAAGAAGTTTAAGGGGGTAGAGGGAGAAAGCTCCGTAGTAAGTTAGAGAGTGTGTGTGTGTGTGTGTGTGTGTGTGTGAGAGCATGGTGAGAGAGAGAGAGAGAGGGAGAGAAAGAGAGAGAGAGAGAAAGGGGGAGTGGAGAGAGAGGGAGGGAGAGAGAGAGAGAAGTGAAGAAGATAAAGAATAAAGATGATAGTCAAATCTAAGAGACGATGAAGAATAAAAAAAAATATCTCGGAAAAGCAGTATGTGTCATCAGGACTGGGAGATAGAGGATATAGGTAGGGATGAACTTGACAGATATCGTTAACATGGTATAGAGAGTCGTGTGGTCCGTTTTTCTTCTGAATTGGTCGACACATATCGTAGATATCACGACAGATTTCCTCTCAAAAACTCTAGAACAAAGCAACAAAAGAATCCAACTGCTCTTCTGATCGTGTTGTATCCACTGGACTAAATGGCTGCACAGTCCCTTCCTAGCTTTCATTCACATTATGAAGCTACGTCCCTTTTTCTTGGTAAAATTTTCCAGTCATTACACTTGGAACTTAAGTTGAACAACCGCACAAACCGAATTTTTTCGCAAGTCGATTTAAGAGTGTTCACACCGAGGAGTGACAACCTTATTCACATCGTTTTGACCATACGTACATCAAAGGGTTGACTTGTGTGTTGTTAAATCTAACTATTTCAATCTGAAGTTCTTACATTGCAAATGAAATGCCCTGAAACGACATTTCAAACAATATTTTGTTGCTTGTATCTGTAGCGTTAAATCTTTATAGGCGTTAGTTGCACTTTGCTTTTGATATTTCACTTTACCATTTCGTGATATCAATTATTCAGCTGCGTTTCACCGAGGCAAGCGAGTAA
Organism: Echinometra lucunter; assembly: GCA_029962745.1. Lineage (NCBI taxonomy): Eukaryota > Metazoa > Echinodermata > Echinoidea > Camarodonta > Echinometridae > Echinometra > Echinometra lucunter. Next base: position 1,903,938 of record CM057154.1, read on the forward strand.
ATGGCTTACTGATGATGATCTCTCATTCAACTCGGAGTGTCCAAGTGTACTGATTCATCGACATAGAATAATTTCGTTTCAACAGAATATTAGTTTTACTGGCCCCAAAACTCTAAGCTTTAACAACTTCAGTGACCCTATATCAAATCATGTCCCTCTCTCCATTTGTTCTTTTTTTTCGTATATAAACAAATTATTTTGCAAAATATCATAAGCACTGTTACTGCCCTTTCTTTTTCCCCTTTCTTTATATCTTCAATACTTTTCTTTCTTTCTTTTCCTTCCTCAAATATTCTATCGTTAACCTTATTAAAGTAATAATAATAAAAATCCGTTCTTGTACAGTGCATATCACATTGTTATCTAACGTCCCTATACGCTTCCAAAGGACTTTGGATATTATTACCCCGGCTTTAGCCCAGCAGCCACTACAGCGCACAAGCATTTCAAGGAATTATTTCCTGCCAGGTACCCATTTACCTCACCTGGGCCGAGTGTGGCAAATGTAGATTAATGTCTTGCCAAAGGACATTAGTGCTGCGGCATGGATTCGAACCCCGTACCTTGTGGTTCAAAGTCTGGAGACTTATCCACTGGACCACGTGCATCATATACGGCAGCCCCAGCACACGCCAAGTGCTCCTAGGAACCTCACCTCCATCAGTGTCCTTCCACATGTTTTCTTGACGATGTAAATTTCATTTTTGTATTTGATCATGAGAAGGAAATGAATTTATTTTCAATCTGAATCCGAATCTGATCTGATTGTTCAGTATGTAATCTAAAAAGTCTCTTGAAAGTGACGCTACGACTGCACGCACATTTTGTTATCAACTTGCTGCCAAACAAAAATAAGCAATAGCAAAATACAGTCTAGAATTTGCTGCCCATAATGAATCATATGTTTTCAGCCTGCCGAGTTAGCATGAAGTCATTCTTGACGCAACTCTACATACGTGCAGTTATACTACATGTGTAACCAAAAGAACCAAAGAGTAGAGAATTTCGATTTTGAAGGATAGAATAAGGATTTAGGTAAGTAGTTAACCTTTTTGATTGAGAATGTTGGTAGAATCATGAATCATGTAAAATGTGGACCCTGTGATTTCGGATTGTATGCTTTAATGGGTCAGGGAATCAGCGATCAAAGCTTGTCAAGATCCACACAATCTCTTAATTGCTCATTAGAGAAATATCAATGAATTGTGAACGAAAGAGGTGTCTGATAAGCCCCCAGTGTGTATCCCTTAATGATAGAAGGTTAATTACGAGACTCATCTACCTCCCACAAATCCTTCTCCTTTTTTTTTCTTTTATGCTATTATAGAACGATAAGTTCCTACCATTTCCTATAAAGGCGTGTGTGATTGACAGTCCCGTAGTCACGAAACAATGGAAGTCGAAGCCTTTCAATTTACATCCGATGATGACGTATGGAGTAGAAAGAAAGAGAAGGCGGAGTCATCCTTCCTTCCGTTCGGTTCTCCTAGGAAAGATGATTTGTCCATGTTTATCAACACGCAAGGTGTTATACCTATCACTCTTTCATCGGAAGGTGAGAAAGTCGACAGCAGTAGGGTGATCACCTCCTTCCCTAAGGGCCCCCATCTTCAGACGACGATAACGTCAGAGAGCATGGATACGATGGAGACCGCTCTCTGTTCACTCATTGAACCTAGGAGTTCCGATGATATCATCCAGTCTGATCATAGTGAAAGACAACCCAACATGCCTGGTAAAACTTGGCCACAATCCGGTAAAGAGATTCAAGTCCTGGTGGGCGAGATTCCACCACCACTACCACCTATAGTCAATGTCGAAGACTCGCCTCAGCGGGCTGAGAATGGCTACTGCGGATTGAACGGTGATCAGAGGATCGGCGATGAAACGGGACACGACATCGATGGACGATCACGACAGCGAGCAGTGTGGGGAAAGAAAGCAGACTTTCTTCTCTCCGTCATTGGGTTTACCGTCGATCTCGGAAATGTTTGGAGGTTTCCTTACATTTGTTACAAAAATGGCGGAGGTATGTCAAGAGTTATTCAAAGTTGTTGCTTTTTAAAATTTTCTACTGACTTAACGGAAAATATTTGAAGCTCGTTCTTAGGCCCGTTTTTTAACATTTGGTTAAACGTATAAGAAAAGGTAAAATGGTAAAATAGCCCATTTATTCAACAACAACAAAAAAAATTTCTTGAATCTTTTGTTTTTATTCTGAGTCGAATTAAAATCAATATTCATGTTTATCTTCCAAATCTCATGCAGGTCGCATGCATCTATCATCACAGGACAGATAACTGAAACGAAGAAAAATGTTGTTCTAATATTTTAGACGTAAAAAACAAACACCCCCCCCCCATTTGACATATACTAAAATTATCGAAAGTAAATGTCTGATATATTATTTTTCATGGGGAATTTCATATGCTTTATTTAATTCCTGGAAGAGGGTGGATAGCACTTTCAACATTAGTTGATTTTCAAAGGAATCCACAAACATGAAACAGTTACAAATCAATATTTACATGAACAATAACTGAACAAATATAATATGAAATATGAGCAAACAGACAATACACAACGTGCAAAATTAAATACAAAAGTAACTTACGATTGTGATAAATGATAAAAGACAAACCTAGATACGATCGGCAATTTCCTTATTATATTCCATAATCCCCCCCCCCCACACACACACGCACACATACACCTGAAACATCTTTTGCCATGATTAGTCTTTATATGGGGTAAATGAACTAAAATTAAAAAAAATAATAGAATTTTAAAGAAATCCTTATTGTCGTGTTTACCTTTCTAGATCTGAAGGGGTATACTTTATAAAAATCGTAACGCCCCATTTTTGTGAGTTTATATTTTTTATAATTATATTCTATTCATTTTCATGGGGGTGGGGTGATGTTTTAGAGGGAATTGCTATAGGTAAGCTATACAATGACCTTGTGGCAGTGCAATAAGTGGTAAATTTTCAAAGACAAAACTGTGATCAGTATCTTTCATGATGATAGACTTTTTCCACATCGGAACTGAAAGTACATTTATTTCAAAGAATCAAGATATAATTGTAATGAATTATAATTCAAAATAGGAACGATTAATTATTTTTCCTCAAACTGCTAACACCATTCTACATGAACCCAAATCATCATTCTTATCAATAACAGATTTCTTATGTAGGCCTACTCACATCATAATAATCCTGATTATTCTTTGATTTTACAAATCAGGTGGGAAATCAACATCAAGTACTCGCTAACGCTTTTTTTCTATTCATTTAGCTAATCATTGTATGATGCCTAATCGTGTCGTAGAACTTTAGATGCTAGGAAGTAGCGCTCCCATGGGCACATTGAGCCCCCATTAAAATTGAACAATGGACATGACAAAAGAATATATTTTTAATGAAATACAAAAGGGCTACTCATATAGTGATATCGAACCAGTGTCGATAGTCGTTAGGCGGTATAGAATTCAACACAATTCCATCTTGAAATGTAAAAATGAGTTAGCTTATCATAAAATATAGAATATATTAGGTTTGATTGGAACATTTTTTTAAAATCAAAATACAACATAAAGCATCTTACGGAATCTGAATTATTACCTAATCATGATATCGTAAAATGGCCAGTATGATACCCTGTTATGAATTTTGTTATCATGACTGTCTTAGAATAATGTGTTGATATACACATACATGACATATACATTTATATAATTATTATTTTGTTTTTGAGTTAAACTGATATTCATTCACACTAAGAAATAATTGCACCCTAAATGCAACACTGGCTGCACCTTTTTGGGTGCAATCTTGCACCCCGGACGAAAAAAGGTGCAAAAATGCACCATTTTGTTCTTGTTTGCACCCTGAAATGGCGGTTTGCACCTTAAAAGGTGCAACTTTGTACCTTTTAGGATGCAGAGATGTTTGCGTACAAGGGTGCAACTCTGCACCCTTTAGGGTGCAAAATGCCCTTAATTGCACCTTTAAAGGTGCAAAAAGCTTGTAAAAGGTGTAAATTTGCACCCTAAAAGGTGCTCCCAGTGTTGTATTTGAAAGGTGCAAGATTGCACCTTTTTTCTTAGTGTGTTTTAGGGTTTATTCCTTTTTCATAATCTTTAATTAGGTTTTGAAATATAAGCTCTATGATTTATTTGTAACGAAGAGAGTATCTATACGTATTATGTTCAATTGATATTCTATACACTACATTAAAAATCATTCGAGTGATGAAATATTTGGAATTTTTTAGTGAAGTCCATTTTTGTGACGATGATAACTGTCATGACTGTAGCGTAATGCTATGGTTTACATGTGCTTTCTTAGTGCCATATTATGTTCAATTAATATCCTATAGACCACAATACAAATCACCGGAAAGAGAAAATATTTGAAAATTTGAATTGAAGTCCATGTTTTTGACGATATCAACTTTCATGACTTTAGCCTAATGCTATGATTTACATGTGCTTTCTTAGTGCCGTAGCAATGGCAATTCATATCCTATACAGCACAGTACAAATCATCAGGGCCCTGGTGCATAAAATTTACAATTAATGTTAACTCCTCCATCAGTAGTAACTACCATGTTAACATTGCTCAACAGCCAATCAAATTCAAGGTTTCCATGGAAGTTACCATTGATGGCAAAGATACCATCAATGGTAAGTATTATGTTCAGTTGATATTCTATACACATTAGAAATCATTCGAGTGGTAAAATATTTGGAATTTTTATTGAAGTCCATGTTTTTGACGATGTTAACTGTCGTAACTGTAGCCTAATGTATTCGTGTGTTTCTTAGTGCCGTGGCATGTTCATTTAATATCTTATACATGACAATACAAATCATTGGAAAGAGAAGATATTGGAACATTTCAACTGAAGTCCATGTTTGACGATGTTAACTGTCATGACTAATGTTGTGGGTTTACCGGTGCTTTCATAGTGCTGTATCATGTTCAATTAATATCCTATACCTGACAATACAATTAAATCATTCGAAAGAGAACATATTTGGAAATGAAGAGTTGAATGCAAAAACAGATATATCCATTTCTGTCAAAGTGAGATATTTGCAATTAAAGATCAAGAAAAATAAAGAAAATGAGAAACACTATGTCCTACTTTTGACCATAACTTCAATAATATACCTTTAGTTTTCATTATCAGTATATAATTTGAAAAGTATTATTTTGTATTATATGATGATGACCTTACCTGAAAATTTTCAAAAATGGCGTTATGTGTTTTTGTATATATAATCCCTTCAAATTTTGATTAAAATCCTTGGTTTTTGACACTACTAACTGTAGCCTTGTATCGTGACTTACAGGTGCTTTCTTAGTGCCGTATGCCTTGATGGCTATCTTTGGTGGAGTACCTTTCTTGTACATGGAGATGGCATTAGGTCAGTACCAGAGGACAGGATGTATTACAGTCTGGAGAAGGATATGCCCTATCATGGAAGGTAAGATAACCTCATGGTGACGATGGTGACGATTATGACGACGACGATGATGATCATGCCGATCATGGTGGTTGTAGTGGTGGTGCATAGTGATGGCGGTGTTGTTGGTTATGGTGCATGATGATGGTGATGCATGATGGTTGTGTTGGTGTTGGTGTTGTGTTGGTGTTGGTGTTGGTGTTGGTGGTGGTGGTGGTGGTGGTGGTGTGGTGTTGGTGCATGGTGTTGGTGGCGGTGGTGGTGGTGGTGGTGGTGGTGGTGCATGGTGATGGTAGTGGTGCATAGTGATAGTGGTAGTGGTGATGGTGGTTGTGATGGTGGTGCGTGGTGATGGTTGTGGTGGTGGTGGTGGTGGTAGTGAGAAAGAGAGGAACATGAAGAGGATGCGGAGGAAGATCGGGATAATGCTGATTATCATCACTGAATCGAAAACCTTTTTTGTGTGTGTTAAGGGAACAAAAATACGTAATAATTATGTGGATTTTCATTGTTCAATAATCATATGCCTCCGACAAATGCATTGATGTAGGTTGGAAAGATTATCAATCTGCCTTTCGAAACCGCTGGCCCTTCTCCGGTCTAGTGGCGTTCTAAGCCATCAGTGACCCGGCCTAGACAATATGCATCCTCTGCAAATAAAAAAGGGAGACAGCCCTAGGGACTTTGGTTTAGGTTATATTCACTACCATGATTCTCTCGCTTCCTTTCCCATAATATCTGAACAAAATATACATAATATAATGTCCTCAAGATGGTGATAGGTGACAAAAATAAACACAGTGGAGGTGGTAATAATAATGACGATGAAAATAATTGAAGGATAGTGGTGATGAAGACGGTGATTTTCACAATGATTTTGATGATGATGATGATGGTGATGATGATGATGAGGAGGAGGACGACGACGACGATACAGCTTATTTTTATTGGTTTTTTTTTTTTTTTTGTAGATAAAACATACTTTTTAATACAACTGTGATAATTGTGGATGACAAGAACAAGATAGTAGTGATGGTGAAAATTATGATTGTTGTGAAAATGACGACGTGGACAATGAAATTGATGGTGGGGATGACGATAATTTTCGTGCTGATTCATTGTGTTTTTAATTAAAATGATTGTGATCACGAAGATAGATAGAGGATCATAATGTTGATACCTGTTACACTGAATATTATGCTGCCCATGATAATTGTACTGATAACGATGGCTATAAAAGAAAAAAAAAATCATCTTTATTGTGAATATCATAAAATGTCGACCGAGATTGTGATTAAGAGTATTTTGTACAAAACACTTACTGCAGGTATTGGATATGCTATATGCATCATCAACTGCTACGTTGGATTCTTCTATTCGACAATCACTGCGTGGTCGGTCTACTATCTCATTGCATCGTTCGCGACAACGCTCCCATGGACGAGTTGTGACAATGACTGGAACACAGAACATTGTGCAAGCCCTTTTGGAAAGAATTTCAGCAACACGAGTGTCACCCCAGCCGCTGAATTCTTCGAGTGAGTTGGCCCCACCCTGCAAATAATCCAGTGTCCCACACCCACAGTGTGTTCACATGTGAACACATTGTGATTTCACACTTCAGTGTGAAATCCTCTCCACCAATGTTAAATTCAAGAGTTTTAACATTGTGAATCACATCTTCACATTACGAACAAGTACATTCACACTGTGAAATCGAACATCAATTTGTGAACACTCTGTGATAAACCACACTGTGGAGATGTCCACAGTGTGAAATCATCTTCACATTGTTTAATTCGAGCGTTTTAACATTGTGAATCACATGTTCACAGAGTCGACTATGTGAACAACTGTGAACACACTGTGGGACACTGTCTTCTTCCCGGCAGGGAATTACGTTATCGAAGTTCTTGATTTTCCATGAAGGTGTTATGTTTCCCATTTATCTATCGCATAGAAATGTTATTCAGTTTGTCCTATAATGATTTCAATAAGATGATGAAAATTATTTCTTATGATTTTCTAATCTTCTTATTTCCTTGTGATCACTGAATTATGATCAGTTAATCTACTTATTTCATCATCTTTGAATCGATCACATGAAACATGCAATTCATTCTGCAATACAATGTTTTATATAAATCATATTCATGCCTTAATGATTTTGCTATAGCCTTGACGGAAAACTGAATTTACTGATGTAAACCTTCTTTTTATTTCGTCATCATACAAGACGTCAAGTTCTCGGATCTCATCTATCAACCGGTATCGATGATCTCGGAGGGGTGAAGTGGGAGCTCGCTCTCTGTCTCCTTCTCCTCTTCGTCATTGTTTTCTTCAGTATCTGGAAAGGGATCAGGGCTTCTGGAAAGGTAGCAGTAGTAGTAGTAGTAGTAGTAGTAGTAGTAGTAGTAGTAGTAGTAGTAGCAGTAGCAGTAGCAGTAGTAGTAGTAGTAGTAGTAGTAGTAGTAGTAGTAGTAGTAGTAGTAGTACTAGTAGTAGTAGCAGTAGCAGTAGTAGTAGTAGCAGCAGCAGCAGCAAGTAGTAGCAGAAATAGAAGTAGTAGTAGCCGCAGGAGTAGTGAAAGTCATAATAGCGTTATAGCCACAAATAAGTATAGTAGATAATGGCTTTGAAATAACACTTGCAATTGGAGTATATGGTGTTTAGGTGTCATACCTTTTCATAATTTTACGAGAATTATACCTGTAGCAACTTTTGATCACTGTGATAGTGTGTTCACTCCAAATTTTCACCATTATCGTGATCGCTGTCTTTTTTCTTATACTATGCATGTTACCAGGTGGTGTGGGTAACTGCTACTCTCCCCTACTTCTGTCTCATCGTCCTTCTCATCCGAGGTGCTACACTAGAAGGTGCTTCACAGGGAATCATCTACTATCTGAATCCTAAATGGCATCTTTTACTCAATGCTGGGGTATGTACAGTCGCCCCCCCCCCCCACCAGAGGCGTCGATCCATTTTTCGGATGGGGGGGGGGGGGCAAGACGACCAAGCGGGGATGAACCCACGGCTAGTGATATATACTCATGCCTCTATGATATCTAAACGATACATCTGATCACCTGTCTGCCGAGTATGACACTGTTTTAGCTACCTCGCTTGCAGTCCGAATCCATTCTGTTTCTACCATAGCGAGCAAAGTCAACTACCGAACCCGGCAAAATTATATGGATTCGTCCCAAAAAAATTTCAACCACCTTGCTGCCAAAATATAATGATATTTGGAATTTCGCTGCTATAATAAGCTACTTGCTGCCCGAAATCATCATGTATCTAGCTTTTACCAGCGAGAGTAGGCGAGCGAGCAAACAAAAAATATGTTTTTGTTTGTTGTTTTTGTTTTTATCTGTATCTAGGCCATTATCTCCTGGAAGTGTATCTATTTTTAGGTAAACTGGTCGCTCGATTTCTTGGAGTGAAATCTTGTTTGGTTATATTACTTCCTATGAGTAGAAGAATAATATAACATTAGATAGAAACACAAGATGCAAACGATTTCCTTTCATAGGAATAGTAATTATCATCGGCATTGGTTAAGATACTTAAATGCGAGCGAGCACTTCCCAGTGTCCCATTTTCTTTCTTTCCTTTGTTTTTCACTTTTATTTCACTTCCTTCTTTCCTTTTCCTTTGTTTTCTCTTTCTTTTTCCTTTTTTTTTTTTTTGGGGGGGGGGGGTCGGAAATTATTTGGGGGGGGGGGGCAAAATGATATCTTTGCCCCCCGAATTTTCTTTGGGGCCAACTGCCCTCCCCCCGCCCCCCAGGATCGACGCCTCTGCCCCCACCCCCTCTCTCTCTCCTATCTACACTCTAAAAACAAACTAGTCATGAACACTTTTCTAGTCAGTTGTGAATAGATTCTCGTGAAAATGACCAGAATTCTAGTAAAAAAACTTTTACCAAAATTCTAGTCAGTTTCATTTGAATTACATATAAGTCAAGTGCCTGTATGATCCGGTAGACCAGTCAAATTATTTTACTAGAATCTAGTAATTTTGACTGGAAATGCGTCAGTTGTGAATAGATTCTTGTGAAAATGACCAGAATTCTAGTAAAAAAAAACTTTTACCAAAATTCTAGTCAGTTTCACTTGAATTACATATAAGTCAAGTGCCTGTATGATCCGATAGACCAGTCAAATTATTTTACTAGAATCTAGTCATTTTGACTGGAAATGTGTTACTTTTGACTAGAGTAGTACTAGTCTGTCAAATTTGACTAGATTTGTTTGTAAAGTGTATCTCCCTTTTTTCCCTCTTTCTCTCTCTCTCTCTTTTTGCGTCCAATGTTATTCCATTATTTTTATTCCATATATTTCTACACCTTTGTTTTGAGATTCACTTACGCCTCTTTCATGTCTTTAGTTGTCTTTTTTTTTTGGGGGGGGGGGGGGGTCATATTGCATGCATGTAATACAGTACAGGGATATTTCATATTTGTTGTGTTCTATTTTATCAGTTGTCTTATCTTAGCTTTTCTCTTCTGTTCTATTCTTTGTCAGAAATTATCAAGCAAGAGGAAAATCCCATAATAAATAAAATGGATGTCAATTCTCTTTATTCCCTTAACCTCAAATGCTAATTGCATTCAACTAAAATTCAATGATATTGTTCTTCTTTCAGGTATGGGTCGATGCCGCTGTTCAGGTTTTCTTTTCTCTTGGTCCTGGTTTTGGTGTTATTCTTGCTTTCTCGAGTTATAATAAACTCCATAACAACTGTTTCAAGTAAGCGCCATCTTCTCATAATCAACGCATACATAGGTTTCTTCTATTTCTTGTCATTCTAACAGACATAATACTCTTTCTTTCAAAAGGAAAATTAAATAATGTTGATAGAGATCAAGATTACATTTATCATACCGTTATTCGGAGCACATTCCGTTGGATAAGGACAATATGTGTTGGATTTTTAAAAATAACGAATATCATAGGTTAAACATAAGCGTTCTTATATGTCTATGGTTGCCCCCATCCAGATTATGATGGAAAAACGCTCGACGACACGACGTGTACTCTGTTGCGTTGATACAAGATATTTACTCTCTCTTGATGCTTCCTTGCCTTACTGGTCACTTCCTTCAAATTCGATAATAAATGGTTTGTTGGAAACCATAAATTTTAAGCTGCTAAAAATAATCTCGTATAGCTTCAATGATCAAAACATGTTTTCTTACCTTCTAGGGATGCACTTATAACGAGTAGCATCAACTGCTTCACCAGTTTCTTCGCTGGCTTCGCCATATTTTCTGTGCTGGGTTTCATGTCTGTCCAACAGGGGCGAAGTATTGAAGAGGTCACACCTGATGGTCAGTGCACAAAGTTGAATATGAAAATCTTAATCTTTAAGATAAAACTTAAAACTTCTTGCCTTCTAGTGTGATTTTGAAATTTGAGAAATACTTGGCTTTTATCAAGTAAACAAGGTTTGAACCATACAGAGTATTTATTTTCCACATAATGCAAGTAACACAGTTGAATAAATATACATAACTTATTCTTGGAATAACAAAACATAAAATAAATTTGCATATGAGAAATAATACATTTTACAAATATCTGTAAGTATTAATTTAAGTAAAGTGAGAAGAATAAATCAGTGGAGGAGTCTATTTAAAGAAGTAAAGCTTGTATTGGATAGACCCCTATCTGGCTTACAAAAATAATAATTGTAAAGATGATGGAATCACATTCATTGAAAAGACATTTTCACACTTATACTGTCTCTTCCCATTTCTCAAAGACTGATCAGTTTCTGTTCAAATTTCTTTCATTTCTTGAGATCAGTTCTTTAAATCATTTGTTTATCCCATGAAAATTTCACTTTCAGTTTGGCTGGAAAACATAGCGCAAACTGTTTCAAAAGTTTCACTTTCATAATCATGTTTCTGATATCAACACACACATTAAAGATGTTGCTATGTAGGAAAGAGCAATATCTATTATCATTACAATAATGTGGGTAAAGCTGCAGGCATTCGCTGACTATACACTTGATTGCTGAATTCTTTCTACAGGACCAGGACTCATCTACATCGCGATCCCAGAAGCCATCAGTCAGTTACCAGGTTCTACCTGGTGGGCTATCATATTCTTTGTGATGATCATCACACTTGGCCTTGATAGTACCGTGAGTATAGAATCCATACCGAGGGCATTTGATCGGAATTTGATCAGAATTTGATCAGAATAGTTAACTAGATCGACGGCGCGTTACAAATGCTGTATTTATTATTTTATTATTATTAATATTATTATTATTATTATTATTATTATCATTATTATTATTATTATTATTATTATTATTATTATCATTATTATTATTATTATAATTAGATGGATTCGTTTTTGCTGAAACTGACTCTAAGCACATAATTATAAGGGGGATATTTTTTTCTTCTTTATAGAAACATATTTATGAGGTACTGCCCTTAACTTTGCAATATATAACAAACACATAACAACAAATATAAACAATAATAAAATCAGCAACAAAAGTGATTCTGATTACACAGGACATAGTGGTAAAAAAAAAACAAGTTTACAGCAAAATAATATTTTTCCCATCTGTTATCAAATGATATAAAGTTGTTATTTTTCACAAAGATGTAATGTTCAAGAGAACGATGATGCCTTAAAGGGGGTACCCAATGCTGAAACAATGTTAGTTCATTTAAAAGAGCGTGATTTCATTAGCAGAAAATCATCAGCCTAAAGTTTTTTTAAAAGTCGTGTTGCCAAGGAAACCCCAAAATGTGGTAAGATTTCAGGATATTTTGACCCCTCAGCTGAGACCCAGTTTCAACTGGGTACCCACTTTGACGTCAAAATGACGTAAAAGTGGGTACCATGTCGCGCAATTCTAGCAAAATGCGCGCAAGGTATAATACATATTGTACAGTCTAGCGCGTAGCACAACTGCAATGCGCGAAGCAGGGTACCCACTTTGACGTCATACCCCATCCTCAAATTTTTTGGTCAACTCTTGACTTTTTATGAGAAAATTAGCCAAAATGCATTGATTTCGATTGAAAATCATCAAATTTCTAATGTTATTCTTCTTATAATTCCATTCTCGATCATATATCCAAAAAATGTTTACCATTGTGTAATCACTTTAACATGCATTTAAAAGAGCTGATTGATAATAGGCCTACGCTATTTTTTCATTAATATATAGTTACCTGGCATATAAAATAGTGAAATAGTTGAATTGAACTCCATCATTTCCATAAAATACAAACAAGAAGTTGATTTTACTCATGTTAACTTTGTCATCTAAAATGAAATGTTGGACGTCCACAGTAAACCTTCTGATGATTGTGCAATGTCTTGACAAACAGTAAGATTGAAACGGAAAATGATATATCAGTTTTTCTCAGCTTCTTCTGCTTATGAACGGTTCTCTGTCATTAGATCTAATAATACCTATGCCATGAGTAGGTGTACATTACTTATGTTGTAATGTATTAATTTTTGTTCAGTTGTTAAACTACACAGTAATATGTCGTCGTAATTTGTCATTTATTATTGTTAAAATATGGTTGCTAAATGTAGAGTGCATTGAGAACCCTTTCTGAGTTGAATATAATGCGAACATTATATTTTTTTTGTTGTTACTCTTAAATTTGCTAAAATATTTTACCAGGACAATTATCCCCATTCACCCAACCCCAACAATTACCATGAGACGGCTATTTCCGACAAGCTCCGAAAACAACTCCTTCAGAATAATTTTTTTTTTTTTTTAAACTACTGGGCGATTTATATTTCGTTGATAGATGCCGCGTAGTTTTCCTTGAGGTTACTATAGTTACTGTCAGGGATGGCAGAAAGGGGGAGGGGGGGGGGATAGTAATATGCACCAGTCAAGTTCATGAATGAATCTTCTACTTCTGACAAGGTTACAACCGCACGAGCATAATTGACTTCTTGCACAAAAAACTCAACAACAGCAAAAAAAAACCCAAACGAACAAACAAACAATGAAACTTCTTGCAGGGGTCATTACTGAAAACAAATAATTTTCTCTAATTCTGCCTACAGTTCGGTGGACTGGAATCTATAATTACTGCGTGGTGCGATCGAAACCCGAAGACGATCGGCAAACATCGTGAGATATTCGTTGCATGCGTACTGGGCTTTATCTTCCTTGGCTCACTCACCACTGTTACTTACGTAAGTTCTTGCATGTTTTTTTTTCTTTTGTCCGTGAGCAGTCATTGATTAGTAGATAACCCGGGGGGATATGTCTCATTGAGACCTCTACATCATCCGCGTAAATCGCTTTCTGAAAAGCACCCTAAACGGGGAATAAAGTAGGACGGAAATAATGTATTACATCTCCGATTTTTATACCCTTAACGGGGATTTAATGCAAGGATTGCGTTATCGTTTCCTAATTACGTAACATTTTCCCGGATTTTCCTGATTTTGATACCCTTTTTTCTGATTTAACCTGTGTTTGATACCCTAAACTGGATCCCCGGGTTCCCCGCCCGGTGCTGAAAAACGACCCCTTTTCTACGCTTTGTTTACGCGGATGATGTACAGGCTTCAATGATACATATCCCCCCGGGGTAGATAATTATTCAAATGAGCGTGTGTGTTAACGATTTCATTTCAGTCATGGGTCGCTACCTTTTCCGTAATTTGTCGTCAACAAAATAGAGTCTCTTCGTTATAATATTTCGTCTAATAATTCTGTTGACGTTCTTTACATTAATGAAACTTTTTGTGATTCTTCTATACCTCATGATGAGATTTCTCTCGATGGTTTGAGGGTTGAGCGTAAAGACAGAACACGTCGCAGTTTATATATCTGATAAGATTTTTTATACTCGAAGGTACGACTTGGAGAATTAGACTTTAGAAGTGATATTCTTCAAGTAACTTTACCTTTTCAAAAAAGTACTATGGTTATTGGTATTTATAGACCTCCCTCATGTGATGCTTTTTTTTTTCAATTTTTGAACAAAGTTTAGAATCAATATGCTCGTCTAATTCTTCATTTGACGAGGTACTCATTTTGGGAGACAGTAATTATGATTACAGTAAATTGAAGGATTCGCATTGGTATCATAGATTAGATTTTTGAACATGGCTGTATCTTAGCTTCTGTTAGTGATCATTGATCATTATGTGGTGTATGCTATTCCCAAATTAAAGTTTTGTTTTTAGTATTGTAATTTTGTTTTATGTTTTGTATTTTATATTATAAAATACACATTGTGACATAACGTCTGTATGCTCCCCCGGTGTAAATCCGTTTCGAGGGTGGGGTGGGGGAGATGATGGAAATTTTCTTTACTGAAATTGTTTTATGTTTTGTATTTCATATTATAAAATACAAAACATAAACAAAATCATTGTTGCTTGTTTTCTGCTTTTCTACTTATGTCATTTATTATGTTACGGGTCCCCTTAATGTCATGCCACTTGCTTTCTTTAGGGTGTTAGATCCTCACACTTTTCGATAAATATATTAACTCATATGATTTTTATGAAATAAATAAATGGAATTGAATTGACATTCAAGAAACGCATAGATCTGTTCCTAAAACGATTACTTACCGTTCTTTAAAAGATTTCGATGAAGGAGAATTGTATACTTTTTTGTATTCAGCACCTTGATCTAAATTAAATGATATTGGTGATGTAAATGAATTGTGGAGTACTTGAAAAGCAATCTTTATTTCCATTATAGATAAAGTTGCTCCATAAAAGTCTGTTCATGTAAAACATTAATCTCTACCATGGATTTCAGTACATATTAGCGAGTCATGAGAAGCGAGACAGTATTCATCATATTTTTTTAATTTAAAGAATAAGATTATAACGCGAAATAATTTTTCTCTTAATATTCTGTGTAAAAATCTTTCGAATAAATACAAAAGTCACAGAAATGAGGTTGGTATATCTATTTTCAAAAGTAAAAACGAATATCTAAAAAATGAAATTGAAAAAAAAAATGTTAATGATATGAACAAGATGTTGAAATGTCTAAAATCTCTATTACCTAGAAAAGGTTCATCCCTTTCATCTATTCTCTATGACAATGATATGACATTTGATGATAATGATATTTCAAATGCTTTTAATGATTATTTCATACAAATAAACGCTAACTTTCAGCAAGAGATGAGAGCCACTGACATGACTGAAGCCGATGAAAGGTATACTTCTTTTGATCGGTCATCTAATTGTGTTTTTAACTTAGTGTCTGTAGAAGTAGAATTTGTAGAGAAATTGATTTTGAATTTAGATATTAAAAATGCAAGAGGGTCTGATGATACTGATGTAATGTTTTCATTTAGATCTAAAGCGTTAATCGTATCTTCTATTACAAGGTTCATTAATATGTCTTTTGCATCAGGGGTCTTCCCCAATGACTGGAAGTATTGGAAGGTCTTTCCATTATTCAAAAAGGGTGATATAAACTTTGTTGGTAATTCTCGACCCGTTTCAATTTTACCGACTGTAAGCAAGCTCATTGAAGAAAGAATTGCTCATCAACAGCTACATGATTATTTGGTGAACAATAGTATTTGTAGTGGGTCACTATTTGGTTTTCGACTATTCGACAGCTTCGGCTCTTGGTTGTTTAACGGATAGTTGGTTGAATTCTTTTAACAAAGGTCAAATTGTAGGGGCCCTTTTTATTGATTTAAGACGTGCTTTTGATACATTTGATACTTCAGTTTTATTGATTAAATTACAAAATACTGGCTAAAGTAATTTGGCACTAGCATGGTTTGATTCTCATCTAAAAATAGAAAACATTGTGTTGCAATGAAAAATGCAAAATCTATTTCTCTTGGAGTTCCGCAAGGATCTATTCTAGGTCCCTTGCTTTTATTGATATATAGTGATGATATGTTAAATGTCTTGAATCATATAACTATTGTAATGTATGCTGATGACACTACCCTAAGCGCATCCATTATATTTTAAGTTCAAGCAAAACTTCAGAGCGATTTTGATGCTATGGGTAAATGGATAAGGTTTTATAAGCTGTATTTAAATGTTGAAAAAAACAAAGTTATAATCATTGGAAGCGAGCAAAAATTAAACTTATACAAAATATTCTATATTTCTGTGAAGTATTAAAATTTTGATATTGAAATGTGCAATAGTTTTAAATGTCTTGGTATTTCTAAATGATGATTATTTGTTACGGTCTAATCATTATTTATGTAGCAAGGTATTTGTAGAACTTGCCATGCTCAGGAGAGTAAAACCATATTTAGATGAAGCATCAATGAAATTATATATATATATATATATATATATGTCTTATTTAATCACAAATGGATTAATGTTGTGAAATATGGGGAATAGATTTTAGATCAAATTGACAAGTTAGTTAAATTACAAAAGAGGGCTGCGAGACTGATTTTGAATTACCTCACCTAATGAATTATTTAATCGTCTAAAATGATGCCCTTTAAGAAAAGAGTTGAATATATCAGATGTATATTTGTTTTTAAGTGTCTCCATAATTCATCAGCAGATTGTTTCCAAAATGTCTTTAAAGAAATTTCAAAAGCTCATATCATAAACACTCGACAGAGTGATAATAATAATCTAGTTATTGGTGAATGTCGTACAGAATATAACAAATTGCATTGTGTTATGATGGCTCCATTCTATGGGATAATTTACCCTAGGGTATTAAGCAGATAAGTTTCTCCACTCTCAAGTTCTTTACATCTTTTATCTCTTTGCTCTTTTTCCTTCCTTCTTCCGTCTCTCAAGTAGTTTTCCATTTACCTTTTTTTCAAAACAAATGTTAGTTTTTGGTACATTTTTTCTAATTTGTATATAATTATATTTCATTGGTGTAACATTCTTATGCCTGTTTTCATAGTATCCCGATTGTTTGATTTTTAATTGTATAGTTGTATTGCTTTTATCCAGTGCCCCATGAAAGATCAACTTTTGTTGAATGGGCTACCATGGTGAAATATGAATAAATAGATCAATAATTTTTTTAAAAATGAAGAAATTCGTGGTTCATCAGCATTTCCACCTATAAATGGTGTATACCCACAATTTTTATGATAATTTCTGACTTTTATGTTGCGCATTACGTCAATACTTCAATGGGCTTTACAATAATATTAACCCATTATAAATATTTGCATCGTTTTGCATATGACAGGGCGGCCAGTATGTATTCCAGTTACTAGAGAGTTACGGCGCCTCAACCACTCTCCTTCTCGTTGTTGTTCTCGAAGCTATCTCGGTCACGTGGTTCTATGGACTACGAAGCTTTACGCGTGATATCCGTACGATGTTAGGTCGAACACCGAGCGTCTACTGGCAACTGTGCTGGAGCATTCTTAGTCCCGCCATGCTACTTGTAAGTTAATACCAGTTTTCGAGACGCGAAATACTGAGAACCTCGGAAGCAGTTCTTATCAGTCTAGCAGTCATTTCCAATCAATGAACCACTGCTCTAATGGTGATGGAAAGCTACATGATGAGGGAGGGATGGTGATGATGATATTTATGATTTTAGCGTTATCCTAGCTTCGGTTAAAAAGAAAACGTATTCTAACTAAAAGTGAACAGCAATTTTCCCGTGAGTGAATGTGAATATTATTCACAATCATGTCAAAATGATTTTGAATCAATATCGTGGGGGGGGGGGGGGGGGGGGGAGTTAGCCCCTGAAAAGAAAGTTTTAGCTTTTCTCAAGTATTGATTGTCTGGTATTGTTTTGGGAATCTTTTTTTATTACCATTTAAAGTTTTTTGTGGTTGTGGTTGTCGTTATTGTTGATGTTGCTGCTCTTGTCGTTATTGTTATTTGTAGCATTTTAACCATTATGATATCCAATGTATTCTTTAGGACCCATCATATTTATCAATGTCGACTTTCATCTTGTTTTATGGATCGAAGTTTTCAAATAGTACAGTGTATATTAAGTTCATCGCTAATTTGAGAGTGAACGTGTTGAAATGTATTCTGCTACTGAATGTGTGAGGAGAAGCATCCAATCATATCTAAGGTCTCATTAGCCAAACCTGCGTGTTGCAACTTTGCCAGTCTTGTCACGATACTCTGAGAAGGTTGTTTAATGGTACAATTAATGTAATGAGTACCCGTGTACTTCTTTAAATCGACAAAGAAGGAACAAAATATTTTCTTGAATCTAGAATATTTTGTAGAACTTCCCTCGTTATAAAGATATTATTCCCCCCCCCCCTCTCTCTCTCTCTTCCTCGCTCTTGGGTGTTCCGTTTAATGATCCGTTATATAAGATGGGATTACAATGTAAGTTTTCACAAACGAGTTCAACAACAGGACTGACACGTGCCTGAATCCTTTAGTATAATCCCATTCATCAGCTCAAAAAGTAGGATATAAGATTGGCAGTACGATATTCAGGAACAATGACTTTAGAGGAATAGATAAACTGTAAGATAAATAGGTGCGATTCTGCGCACCAAATGTAACAATAGCAGCACCTTTGAGGGTGCAATCTTGCACCCTACATGAAAAGGTGCAAAGGTGCACCTTTTTGCACTTGTTTAAACCTGGAAATGCCCATGCATCTGCACCCTTAAAGGTGCAATTATGCACCTTAAATGGTGCAAAAAAAAGTGTATCCATAAGAGTGAAAATTTGCACCTTCCCTGAAACGTATGTGCATGGTGCTTCTTTAGCTGCAAAGTTGCACCCATAAAGGAGCTCCTGGTGTTGCATTTGAATGGTGTAAAATTGAACCTTTTTTTTTTCTTAGTGTATGTATTTTGTATGGTTTATGGTTTTTTCAAGGTCGTTAGATGATGATCAGGATGATTTAGATTACACTTACACGTCCTAAGGATGTACATTTTTTTTTCTATCTCTCTCTCTCTCTCTCTCTCTGTCTTCGATACACTGCAAAAGTTCCCCGTTCTTACCATGAAAATATCATAATCATGTTGCCGATATGAACGGGCACAATAATGGATATTGGGCACAATTATTGGTTTTATCCGGGAATAAGTATAATGAATATAATAAAAATAAACTCGATAAATTTATTTTTCTTTTTTTTTCAGAATCGGCGAATTCCAAAGATCCCAACGAATGTGATATTTTTAAGTGTCTTTGGATACCATATGCCTTTGCCTAATCATTAATTAAATATGCTTCCCTCCTCAGCTCTGAAGTCTTGTTTGGACTCCTTGAAGTTCCCCCTCTGAATGCTCTTTCCTGGATCTTCTTCAATATCTCTGGCCTGTTCACTAATTTGTATATGTTTGATTGTTTCTGCTTCCGTTCCCCATTGAAATGTTTGGTCTATTCATTCATTTTTCTATTATGCATTTGGTTTCTTCAGTGATCGAAATGATCTCTTTTAACCTCCTATGGTTGTTTTTCTTTCATAGTTCATCGTAGTCTTTGGACTCTTCATGTACCGACCTTTGACGGGATTCCAAGGTGAGCCATATCCAGCCTGGTCTATTGCTGTAGGATGGTGTCTTACTGCTTCTACCATGTTGTGTGTACCTGTATTCGCTCTCTACAAGCTGTGTATTACACCAGGATCCCTCAAAGAGGTAATGCTCACTGGTTGGTTGGTTGGTTATTGGGTTTAGAGGCGCTTATCATTACTAAAATAGAACATTTGCGCCTTTATTCTTATTTAATTTATAAGATCATTTTAGTCCATTTATATATATATATATATATATATATATATATATATATATATATATATATATATATATATATATATATATATATATTAACCAGCACCTGCACACCGCAATCAGGACCTGACCTTACCCCGAAAAAAAAAATAAAAAAATATATATATATATATATATATATTTTTTTTTTTTTCGGGGTAAGGTCAGGTCCTGATTGCGGTGTGCAGGTGCTGGTTAATATTTGTGTTATATATTTAGGTTATTAGTTAATATGTTAGAGTATCATAAACTGATACTTGAAATCATCTAGTTATAAGTATATTACTTAATTGGTGTTTGATACTGCAAATCGGAAGATAGCAGCGAACACGGACACACCGAACCCCCCCCCCCCCCCCCCCCCGACACGTCATGCTGGTGGTATATAAACCTGTACATCATTAAAATGGTGATATGTATCCTAATGAAATGATTGGCTGAGCTCTATCATGTGACCAGTCTTTTATTTTGCCTAACAGCGAAACTTGCTAATGACTGGTACTTGGCCGGTACTAATGACCGCTGAAAGGTTACTTTGCTTCATTTGGCTTCCCATACTGTATAAAAGCAAATGCCACCATTTTACTGATCAGCTATAATGTCTTTATTGCTTATTACATCATGCATGCATTATAGAGTTAACCCTTGAATTTTAGACTCGACCTTTCAGTTTATTAACATAGCTTCTTTAAAAAGAATGAATTTTCCATTAACTGGAAAATTTAAGAATCGACCATCTGTTCAATGCATTTGAGGTCGTATTTTATGAAATGTTAATTATTTGAAAATGCACAACTGAAGAAATTCCCCAAGCTAAGATCTAGGCTTAGATGACACTGTAAAAAATTGATTTGTGATGCATCATTCTTGACATTCATGTTTAATTTTCTATTTTTCAATGTTTCACTTTTCTCCATTCAGAGATTTTTAGCTATAACTACTCCCCAGGAGCATCCGGATCATAAGATGTCGTATGACAATTCCTCAGTTGTCAGCGTTTGAGAACTCTCTTCTCTTCCGACCTACGCTGTATGGACAAACAGGAGTAAACATCCCTCTTCATGCATCCGTCCTTCTACACCCTTCCGCAGTGCACCCTGTTTTTAAATTCCTCGATTTACTACAAGGAACAACATGAACAATGTAAGAGCACGAATAAGAGTGTGCGGAAACTGACGAGGCTGTGATTTACATCTTTATTTCTAAGAGCGGAAAATTGATGCGGTTGTTATAAATTGCTGCTATATTAAGCATGAGTCGTTTTCTGAACCTTGAAATTTATTTTTCCACATTGTCCTTGGTTCTAACTGGTCTATAAAAAGAAAAAAAATCACATTTTCCTGCCCGTGTTATAGGAAAGCAACTTGAACTAATGACTCCTTCATGATTAAATAAATTGCTGTAAAATCATTTCGCCGGTTACTGTTTCAGTTTAATCGAAATTTGTTGTATTTGAACTGATATACGTGAAGCCAACTTTTACTGATTAATATTTTGCAAATTATTGACTCAGGACGATCCATGTCATTGCTATAGAAGTTCAAATAGTATAAATTAGGCTTCGCCTTTTTTAAAATCAGTATATTGTTTACGCTAACCTTGGGTCATTTCTTGTAATATTTTCATGTAATATTTTCATTTCTTTTATTTTGACTATATTAATGTTGTTTTCTCTTATTTTGATATTCGATATGTCATATTTTGATACTGTGATATTTACATGTCAGTCTACTGTTTTTAATGTTTGCTTCATTTTATTTAAGTCAATAAATATTGTAGAATGGGTAATAAATATACCAATATGTTGCTGGCTGCCATGATAAAGATTCTACATTCTGTTGGTAATGTTAATGTTTTTGAAATATAAAATTTTCAAGTCATTTGTCATTCATTTTAAAGAAGGATGCAGAAACGTGATCTTGAAGGGCTAATTCTCAATGTTTTATCATGTACTCTGTGGCTGGTGATAACACACTGTCTTGTTGTATACGACTCCATTTTAGGTTTGATGTTGCTTTGCAATCGAAAAACTTCTTGTTGTTCTTGTTCTTGTTCTTCTTCTTCTTGTTCTTCTTCTTGTTCTTCTTCTTGTTCTTCTTCTTGTTCTTGTTCTTCTTCTTCTTCTCATCATCATCATCATCATCATCATCATCATCATCATCATCATCATCATCATCATCATCATTTACTATTACTACTACTGCTACTACTATACTACTACTACTGCTACTACTACTACTACTTCTTCTTCTTCTTCTTCTGCTTCTTCTTCTTCTTCTTCTTCTTCTTCTTCTTCTTCTTCTTCTTCTTCTTCTTCTTCTTCTTCTCTTTCTTTTTTTCTTACGTGTTTAAGATTTCAGTCAGAATTTACTGAGACTTGTATCTTTAACACTCCTTTTTCCAAAAATCAATCTCTGCTGGTAGATTCATCCTCCAATATGTTCACCTCTAGTGTTGTCGTGCTGAATGAAAGATCATAATTTCTCAACATTCATTTTGATTTTGTTTTGTTTTGTATGTATATCAATATTTGAAGTTATGATGTCTCCCGATTTAGTATTTATATTGATTAAACTATATATGTTTCTATTCTACAATATGCTGTATTATCATCTTAAAAGTATTCGAACTGTGCTGCTCCGGAAGTAAACGCATTTGCAATATGATTTATTATTGAGATAGAGTCGTTTTTCGGATGAAAGTTAAGTATCATATTCTATTTATTGTAACGTACTGAAATGTTTCTGAAAGAAAGAAAGAAAGAAAAGCGTAGTATATAAGATATGAGCGAAACTATTTAATGTATTTGTGTATGTATGTGGACAGGCAAAGTGATATATATCTAAACTATTTCAATGTCCTGTATATTTTTCTTAATATTCTCCTTCTTTATATATAGATTAATCAGCCTTTGCTATTTTACGAAATGCTTATATATGGGTAAAATTTGCCATGAGGGTAATTATGTGTCGGCAACCAACTATGGGCATTTCTTTGGGCATTTTTGGGGGGCATTTCTTTTGGCATTTCTTTTTATCCAATATGATGGAAATTTTGCCCATTCTAAAGTAATTACTGCTTATTTTTACCCTAACTGGACAATATGCTTCCAGTATTGGGTAAAATATTGCGCAAAGTCGTTTGGACATTATAATTACACTCGCGCTGGTCAAATTTTACAGTGTATGTGTGACTGCTTTCATTCTTCGTTTTTATATTCTTTTCCTTTCCTTTTCTTGGTAATCTTCGATATTGATAACCCCTTTGCTGAATTGGTGCTATGGTGGCATGAAGTTTTCTCTATCAATTTTTGTGTGTATATCACCGGCGTAAATCCACTCTGAGGAGTGGGGGGGGGGATGATTGACTTTTTTGACGATTTTTTTTCTGTCGATCTCACACTTAAGTATAAGCACACACCCTCACTGACCCCCACAGACCCCCCTACACACATTTTAATACTTATTTTGCGAGCGAGCGAAGCGAGCGAGCCAAAAATAACCACTTTTTTGGTTTTCAATCGCATTTTCAAATAGAAATTCTAAAATATGATGGTTGTTTATGACAGATATTCAAAGATTTTACTAACGGATTAATTAAAATATATTTTCTTTCTTAAAAAGTGTGGGGGGGGATATTTGTACACGCCATCCCCCCCTCTCCAAAAAGTGGGGGGGGGGGGATATATCCCCCCATCCCCCCCGGGATTTACGCCAATGGTGTATATGCTTCACATTCTTCACATTCCTGTATTGTTATAAGATTGTGTTTTTCACTGATAAAGTGCAATGTAACAATATTGTCTCATTGGAACAACTGTTATTTGAAAACGTGTTCTCTAGCTTGCCAGATTGATGCCATGATCAGTTCGTTCTGCTTAATCCAGAACGCATTGTTAAAATACCAGACTCATCAAAATGTCGGTGTTCAAATTGTCTAGATATTTAGCGCAAAGGATTGAAGTTACGTGTACAGAAACAAAAATATCTGAAGTTTGCATGCTGCTGTAGTCTGAGAGTAATACATGTAGTATTTATGTTGCATCTGTGTTTGAATAAAAAGACAACGGTATTGTTTTGTAAATGCTTCCCTGCAATGACAGTGCATATTCTTTATTGTGTGTTATCTCGATCGATCTTTTACCCACTCCACCTTGTATACACTTCAGGTTCGAAGTGCTACCCGTCAATGGCTTATAATCATAAAAGATCACCAAATTTCGATTGATTTTCAGTTGAAACTATTATGGCGTTTGTGTGATTACGTTAATGGAGATGATTACATCCGCGTAGCCAGGGGGCGGTGGGGGCGGTCGCCCCCTCCTAAAAGCCAAAAAATAAAAAGAAAAAAGAAAGAAAAAAGAAGGAAAAAAGCGTGAGCGAGAAAAGAAAAAGGTAAGAGAACGTAAGAAGAGCGGGAGCAGACGGGAGCAGACAAGGAACAATAATCAAAGAAATGTCGGATCTCCCTGCACCCTCCCCCCTAGGGTAAGTGATTCGCACGCTTCGGGTGCTCACTACCGCCTCTCTTAAAATGAAATCCTAGCTACGCCACTGGATGATTATTATAATATTGATGACGATGATGATAGATAATGGTGGTGTGGTGGTGACGATGATCATGAGGAGGAGGAGGGGGGGGGGATGTTCTATTTGTTTATAATAATGCATTGTGTTGATGATGAGGAGGATGAAGAGGAGGAGGAGGTTTTTGTTGCATCTTGATGATGACTTGTGTTGTTGATGTTGATGATGATGATTGATGATGATAATGATGATAATGATGATGTTTATTACAGATAAGATTCTAAGTAGCCTTGGCATTGCTTGAGGCTATGACATTTCGCAAACGATAAACGGTCCACAATATCAAAAACAAATTTGTACACAATTAACTTTACCTATTCATTTTAATCGAGTCGATGACTGCAATGATAAAACATATAAGCCGACTTTCTTTACTTCTCCTGTAATTTAAATGTACACTGCACAGTTATTTATCATTCAGAGTTTTTGTCCTATTTCAATTTCATTTATTTCGTTTCCTCTTCTCTCTCTCTCTCTCTCTCTCTTTCTTTCTCTCTCCTTTCGTCCCTTATAAGGCCCCCTATCCCCCGTTCCCTCCCCTTCATTCGTTCAAGATTGTCTATGGGAAGGCCTATAATTACATTCTGTTTTTGATTTTTTTTTCAAATAATTCACAGCCACGCCTTTAAGTTTCATTTCAAATATCATTTTGTTGACTACTGAATTCTCTAATAAAGGCTTATTTGGTACAGGGACCGCCCGGTTCCAGTAGCTAAAAACAATCTGGTCGATTTGACTATTACCGGATCAGACGGGCACAGTTTGCACTATTTTAGTCAAATTTGACTAAATTCTAGTGGAAATGACCAGAACTCTAGTAAAAGTAACAAAACTGCCACTAGATTCTAGTGAAAATTGACACAATTCTAGAACATCTACCCCCCCCCCCCCCAACAAAACCAGATTCTAGTACATTGATAGGCCTGATATAAATTCACTAGATCACCGAATCCCACTGTAACTGGGAGCTTGCCAACCGGTCCAGCAGCGCATCGGTTCTCGATCCTGGGGGCCGTTTCATGAAAGCGTCATAAGTCTAACTTCTTGGACATCCCATTGAAACGTGTGTTGTAGAGTTAACACACGTTTCAATGGATGTCCATGAACTTAGACTTATGACGGTCTCATGAAACGCAGCCCTGGCTGTCCAATGTGATTGTATGTAGAATGGCACCGTGCTAGTCTGCAACAACACAGACCCTAATTGATACTTTGCTAAATTACATTTCAGTCTTGAGAGAAGCCTAGGCAACGTGTCTAGTGGCTATGTCAGTAACGTACACGATCCCAATTGACCTGCTTTAGTCTCCTACTCAGATCTCTATGACGTGTTTCGACGGACCAATGTTTGTGCCTGCAAACTCGAAAGCTTGCGTTCGAAAAAAAAAAGCCCGCTCGCGATCCAAGACTAAGAATTTAAAGTGACGTGATAGAAAATAAATACACGTGCTGCATTAGCGATTCATGTCTTGATGTTTCACAAGTAGCTGCAGTTCTGACTTGTTGAAAACAGGGAATCATGGGGAAAGAGAAAAAGAAGGTAAGATCACACATATACAATCAAATCTATCGTATTTGGGTGCTTTTTTGTTCGAACAAGTGTCCAGTAATTTTGGAAGCGAGAGTTGTACAGTCCCACATGTTGCATTTTGTGTGTATTAAGTCTTAACTTCGTTTTTATGATGAATCCAAAATGGTCAGTATTGACCACTATTCTTGCTGGTGTGACTCATAGCGCCATTTTTGAATAATGCAGAATCTGACATAATTTACTTCCCGACGAGCCAGCAAATAAAACTTGCATTTGATGTTGGTGTCGGACAAGGACACACACAAAATCTTGGCGAACCCATTTGGTATCCTGGAAGGTAATCGGCATTTGCATACATAGACTTTATGTGCGAGAGGTCGAACTTCCGGTTGACCTCAGTGGAGAGAAGTTCAGAGAACGAAATTTCAGAGTGCAGATGAAGTAGTGAAAAAACATCCATCAAAGTTCAAACATTCAATTTTAAGATGTCACTTTTAGCTGAGAGAATTCAGCTTCATCACATACGTGATGTTGCCGCACTTTTTGTCGTGAATTGGCAAGATTTGGCTATGACTCGGGGAATAAAGCGCTGCTGGTGCATGCACAGCGTGGTGGTGGCGTGTGCGACTGTGTCTGTGTGCTTTATTCCGTGGCGTCAGGCTTGGATACGAAAGTGCATTAGCGCTGCTGGTAATCACGATCCACACAGCTAACGTTAGACTAACTAACTGTTCAGCTTCATGTCGATGCGGGATTCTGAAAAGGCGAAAGCGACATTGTGTGGTAATGTGCCTGTGTAATATGAAATTTGGGAGGGTAGAATCGATTTACCTTTAAATTTAGCACTAGAATACTCTAGTGGTCAGTACTGGCCACTAGCCTTGCTGATGTGGAGAAATAAGTGTGTAGAATCACCCTATTCATGCTATTCCATGTGTGTTATTCTCCAAACTACCTTCAGAGTTTGCTACCATCATCACCCTCTATCTAACCGTTACCATGTAATAAAATGATTTGGGGAAATGAACATGAAGAAACTGAATTTCTAGACTGGAGCGGAAGGTTTTGCTTTTGATACCTTTCACCTTTCACATGCATCCAAAGCCTGTATCATCTGAATAGGATGACCTTGAACTTCTTCATTAGACTTAGTGTGCTAATCTAGGCCATAGGGGAATGAGCAGTGCAACATTGATGAAATGGTATGTGAGGTGTTTTTTTCACAGATGTCACTGCCAGATTCTATATTGCTTGTGAGTCAAATGGGTTGTGAAGCCAGTGCAGCAGTACAAGGTTATCAGAGATTGTGAGGAAACCTCGGTAAAAAGACTATTTTTCGTGTGCAATAATATGGATCTGAAATATACAATTTACTATTTCTATTTGAATTCCATTTTATTAATGTTTTTAATTCAGTTCAAAAGTGGCATAGCAACAAGCTTCATAACAAGAGCATCAGCTGTGAAGAGACTCCAGTTAAATCTGGTCAATTTCAGGTGAGATGATTTGATGTATTAAGAATCAGTTAATGATTATAGATCTCCAAAATGTTTGCTAGCAGATCATTTTAATTTGTATGAAGTCAATTAAGAAAACTAATAACTTTTTTAAAATTCAAAATGTTGCCACAATTTTGTTATAGTCCTCCTGATTATTTCCAGTTATTGATCATGGCATCATATTTTCAAACTTTAGGGTAACCTGACTATGTTTATTATGTGTCTACATGTATTACTTGCAAAGATACTGTACTTGTATCTGTTAAAAGCTAAGATAGAGGCATTCAGAATTGCTTCTCTGAATTTTTCTATTCCAAAAACGTCAGAAGAATTATGATGACAACTTCAGGAAATCAGAATGTTAGATTCTCTACTTTTTCATTGTTCTTATTGATGACGTGGATTAATCCATTGGACTCTAAGCCCAAGATAATTTTGGCTAGGTGGTATGGAAAATTTGTGTTGTACTGAAATCAAATCGCACTCAACACATAAATTTTGCAGGCATTTTACAAAATTCATATTTTTTGCTATGTCAACAAGTGACATGAGGAACAGTAATGATTTACATGTTTTTAGCACCAGTGTGTTCAATTTCAGGCAGTCATGTCATGGCTATATTTGATTCTATTTTGATACAGGAGACTATGTATTCTGAAAGGTATCTACCCAGTGGAACCAAAGAGTATCAAGAAAGCTGGCAAAGGACAACGGCTTAACAGAACCTACTTCAGATTTAAAGACATCCAGTTTTTGGCTCACGAACCTATCGTACAAAAGTTTAGAGATCACAGGGTATGTCTGAATTTTCAACCACTGAAAGCTTCAATTTACGGTACTCAGTGCAAGGCCCTGCAGTGTTTTCCTCGGGGTGCTCAGATCACTTGCTCCATTTCCACTCTTACAGTAATCAGCATAAGTAGTCACATATAAGGCATACCAGTAATCTCTGCCTTTTCACAGTTTTCAACTTTGGTTTTGTGTCCCTCTGATAGGCATGCTCCCTAAATAATGACATTTTGAGGCTCACATGCCTTTTCACCGGTACCTCCAGTTTGTTCATAGCAATTAACTTGTTATGAAAAAGAAGAAGAAAAATGTCTCATGGTATGTTTCTGATGGATAAGATTTGTGAATGATTATAGTGACTTTCTTGACAATTGTACCCATGGTTCTCGCCAGTACATAACACCCATGGTTCCAATACCAAGCGTAAAGGGATTCAGACAAGGAAGAACCATGTGTGAAATTGCTGCACCATGCGTGGCAACAAGGGTAAAAAAAAATATTGGAGTATATATTCCTAAAAATAATGATAAATGTCACAGATTGTTTTGCTTTTTGGCAATGTATTTTTACTTTTATGCCATTAGTAGACAACTCCTGCTCACCAAGAAGTATTTTTCATCCTTTTACTATAGCATATACTACCGCCACACCTAACTTTAGGTGTTATTCTGTAAAACTTCTGAAACTTCCATGCTTTGCGCAGAGTGGGAACCGTGTGTGGATTTTTTTTCTAGTGAGAACCCTGGTTGTACCATATACTTTAGGACATAGGAATAAGTATGGCTATATTCATCCACCAAGTTTGTTTTACATCCAGCCTTCTTACACCATTATTTGTTTGTGCACTAATGTCTATTTTATTTACTTTAAATTTTTTTTTATTTCCTTGTGTGTCTTAGGTTTTCTTGAGGAAAGTTAGAAAAGCTAAGGCTAAGCGAGAATGGGCAACTGTAAATAGACTTTGTAGAAATGAACCCAAGTATAAATTAGACCACATTGTTAAAGAGAGGTAAGTGAAGATAGAGTGCTGACTGAACAAAAAGAATAACAATTTAATGACTGACATGGAATTGATGTCATTATTCTGTTTATGGTTAAGTGATAAAAGAATGACCAAATTTAAGACAGTTAAAGAAATCCTGTTAGTGGAAAAATGTATGTTACATTCCTCATCTTCATTTAAATGAAATCATGCATTAGCATGTGATTGATCAATCTCCAGTTGTGTTTTTCACATCCATCTATTCCAAAAGCTGTTAACCAGAGTCTTTCATGAATTGTTAACAACTAGAAAACTTCTACAGTTTGTAAAAGAAAAAGTGATATGATTATTATGCCTTTGTGATCGGTCATGTGTTCTCTTAGGTGAGTGATCATAATGTATTTCAATACAGATGATATGAGCTTACTGCAAAATGTAACAAGAGAAGCTTTCTTGTTCTCCATGTTTTCCAGATATCCCACTTTTGTTGATGCTCTGCGTGACCTTGAGGATCCATTGACCTTGTGCTCATTGTTCAGTACATTTCGTAAGAATGCCAAGGTGAAGAGTGATGTCATCCCTCTCTGCAGACGGCTCATCGTAGAGTTCATGAACTATGTCATTGCATCAAGGTCGCTCAGAAAGGTCAGCTTCGACTGTCTTTAATTACATTCTTAAATACCTTGAATTACCTTCTTGTACTCTGAGCTTGTTTGCTGACTACATACTACCTTACTGTATCACATTGGCTCTATATTTCAAATGGCATTCAATACTTTATTTAATCAGTAAAAGATGTATTGTTAAGATTTTGATTAAATTTTATGTTACATGTAGGGTTAAGCCTGGGGTTATGTATTGTGCTAGGTCAAGGATTGAAGTTATTGATTTTTGTTTATTGCAGAACAGTTATTGCTTAGGCATGTGTCGTGCAACTGATGTAACCTGTTAAAGCTACTTGGTATGTTGGTTTGTTTTCACTGTTTTTGTTGTATTTGTTGTTGTTTTGCAGGTTTTCCTGTCAATCAAAGGGATCTACTTCCAGGTTGAGATAGAGGGGCAAATATTAACCTGGATCATACCATATAACTTTGGCTATCAGGTGAGAGAGGCTTCTTGTCAAATATTCTGTTTTGGGCATATGTCACCCCCCCCCCCCTTCCCCTGCCATATTTTTTTCCATTATTACTGAGGTCCATCTTCCTTCAGTAGTCATTTGTTTTTTGTTTTGCTTTGCTTTTATTACTCTGGCATTTGGATAGAATGAGAGAAAGCCTTTCAGTAACAGTGATGAAAGCTTTCTTGTATATTGACTGGTGGTAGATATTCAAATTATCACAAATGGTACATGCTTGTAGTTCAAACAAGTGAATTTAGTTGCTGTAGCCTGTAGCTATCAAATTATAATGTTTTAATCATTACTGCAAACTGATGAAAATAATAGTAATAATATTCTGTTCTTGTATAGCGCACATCACATTATTATCTAACATCTTTATGCGCTTCCAAAGGACTTTGGATATTATTACCCTGGCTTTAGCCAAGTGGCCTATTACAGTGCTCAAGCATTTCAAGGAATTAATTCCTACCAGTTACCCATTTACCTCACCTGGGTCGAGTGTGGCAAATATAGATTAATGTCTTGCGAAAGGATATTAGTGCTGCACCAGGGATTTGAACCCTGTACCTTGTGGTTCACAGTCAGGAGACTTATCCACTAGACCACAACACCTCTGATGATTTATTGGAAACTTTACAGTTCCATGTTGTTTAATCTTTTCTGCATTTCTGTCCCACTAGGTACCAGGTGATGTAGATCTAAAGATCATGTCTACATTCACAGAGTTCTACACCACACTTCTGGGATTCGTCAACTTCAAACTCTTCACAAGTCTCAACTTACACTACCCTCCAAAGGTGAGAAAAATATGTTTTTGTTTTGTTTAACTCAATCGTGACAGAAATTATTTAAAGCCTAATTTGATCAGCTTTTATTCTTCAAATTGGCAACACCAACATTCTTATTTTATTGTTACATTTTTCTTATAAAACGTCATGTATCTGAAATGAATATAAATTGACAGAAATTATCATGAGAGGTCAAAAAGTTGCCAATTTGCAGGGGAAAACGGTGATTTTAAACCTTCTATCACATTGCCAATTTAAGGATTTTAATAGGTTTTATCTAGCATTGTCTTTTCTATGTATGTGGTTACATTTTCCTTTTTAATTGTTATTATATATTACATGTTCTATTTTACAACCTTGTAATTATGATGATATTAGTGTTCAGACTTTTCTCATATACCCCCATTTTTGTCTCGCCTGCGTAGCGGAGCGAGACATAGGTATCAATATTTCCGGTGTCGGCGTAGGCGTCGTCGTCGGCGAATTTAAGGTGGGATCACCAAATTCATACCAGAGGTCCATCTCTTGAAGGCGCAGGTCAAGTTCGAATATGAGTCGAATTTGAATAAGGTCAAAGGTCAAAGGTCAATGAACTTTCCATGACTGGCACTGTGCTATATTGTACACACAATAACTTTTTATACCTTCGAGGTAGGATTGCCAAATTCATACAAGAGGTCCATCTCTTGAAGGTGCAGGTCAAGTTCGAATGTGAGTTGAATTTGATTAAGGTCAAAGGTCAAAGGTCAATGAACTTTCCATGACTGGCACTGTGCTGTGTTGTACACACAATAACTTTCTATAGCTTCGAGGTGGGATCACCAAATTCATACCAGAGGTACATCTCTTGAAGGCACAGGTCAAGTTTGAGTATGAGTTGAATTTGAATAAGGTCAGAGGTCAAAGGTCAATGAACTTTCCATGACTGGCACTGTGCTATGTTGTACACACAATAACTTTCTATACCTTCGAGGTAGGATTGCCAAATTCATATGAGAGGTCCATCTCTTGAAGGTGCAGGTCAAGTTCGAATGTGAGTTGAATTTGATTAAGGTCAAAGGTCAAAGGTCAATGAACTTTTCATAACTGGCACTGTGCTATGTTGTACACCTAATAACTTTCTATAGCTTTGACGTGGAATCACCAAATTCATACCAGAGGTCCATCTCTTGAAGGTGCAGGTCAAGTTTGAATGTGAATTGAATTTGATTAAGGTTAAAGGTCAATGAACTTTCCATGACTGGCACTGTGCTATGATTTACACCACTTTGTTCCTGTAATGACATGAACTTTATAATTTGATACTTTTTAACACTAACATTTTACTTCAGTTCAACAGAGTTCATTCTACAGTAGGCCTATACCATTATTGCATATGTAAACTGTCAGAACCACAATTCACCCCCTAAACTGCTGACAGCCTCAGAAGTCATATAGCATAGTTTTGACATGCAGTCTCTTCATGACTGCAATATGCAGGCGAGACAACGCTTGGCGTTTGCCTTGTTACAATAAAACTGGAATTGAATTGAATTGAATTGAATTAAATCAAATCTATTTTGTTCTTGTAGTTGTCGATGGCTGTACAAAGCTCCAAATCAGAAGCAGAACAAGATGGAGACGAGGAAGCTGTCGATGACCTCATTGGTTCCTTTGTACATGACCTTGGAAGGGTCAATCAGGGGTCAGCTATTGAGAACGAGGAGGACAATGAGCAGGATGAAGATCAGGAAGAGGTTCTCATCGCTGGTGGGGTAAGTTACAGTGATGCAGCATACTCTGTTGGGTGATGGATCATTCACTGTTTCCACACCTAGGTTGTGGAACAGTCTCCCTCTGTATCTTCGCTCTTGTGATTTGCTGCCTACCTTTAAAACTCGGCTTTTTTAGAAATATCTATTCCACATTGCATACAACTAGCCCCAGCCTGAGCCTTTCCTGGATGAATCATGAACTGCATACAGTATTTTTCAGTCTCATCAGCGCCCTTAATTAGGCAACTAGATATTGATGCTCTATAGATACCTGGATTGGATTGGATTGGATGGGAACGTGATGTCAAAGAAAATGAAATGTGAAAATCGATACTTCCACCAGGTTAGCCAGGTACATAATCCAATTAGTAAACATTGTTGTGCATTCAAAAGTTGTTGCTTACTGAAGATGACATGACCATTAGTGATTATCAAGAAAATCGCATGAAAGATCACATATCATCTGTTTGGAGCCAGAAGGGCGTTAAGTCTGTACCAAATCATATGAGTTAACACCCTGCTGGCTCTGAACAGACGATATCTGTTAACCCATTCGTGACAGAGGTCCACATTTTGTGGTTTGGCCTAATATCTTTCGATGCAAAGCCCTAAAAATCATACCAAATACATGAGCAGAAAGAGCAAAATATTTGTTGATTGATGATGAAAATTTTTTAAAGGAAAATAAGCATGAAAATCCTTAAATTGGCAATGTGATAGAAAGTTTAAAATCACCGTTTCCCCCTGCAAATTGGCAACTTTTTGACTTCTCATCGCAATTTCTGTCAATTTATATTCATTTCAGATACATGACGTTTTATGAGAAAAATGTAGCAATAAAATAAAAGTGTTGGTGTTGCCAATTTGAAGAATAAAAGCTGATCAAATTAGGCTTTAAATAATTCCTGTCACGAATGGGTTAACAAATTTTGTTTTGTTGGGATCAACTCGCCATATGAATTACACAGTGGTGGGTTGTTGTTGTGTTTTTTTTGGGGGGGGTCAATTTTTCTCACTGATTACTGACAAAAAGATTTTAAGCTTTGTTCACTCAGTTAATATCATATATTGAAATAGATTATATATGTGCTGAAGAAGGGTGGCTACGAGGTTAGAAACTCTCAATTCTAAGTGTATAACAACAAGTGATTTAGAATAGCAAGACAATACTTTTTTTATATTCCTTTTCAGACTGTGGATGAGGAGACGGTGAAGAAAGCAAGAGAGGAGAGAGATAAGATGAAGAGATTCAAGAAATTGTTTGAGGGATGCAAGTTCTACCTCTCAAGAGAAGTAGCTAGAGAAGCTGTCACATTTGTCATCAGGTAAGAATGCCGTGCAATGCATCGACATAAATGCAGTTTGGGTGGGAAAAGACCCAAATTGTCTTCTAACGAAATTGGCATACACTAGGAAACGGGTAAAGATAGGTGTGCAGTTCTCATGAATATGGGAGTGGTCCAGATTTGGGAAAGATGTCATGTGTGAAGTGATGGAACCGAAACACTATCGTTTTGCAGTTGCCTGAAATATCTTGCCAGGAGAAAATTATAAAAGCATACCTGGGTGCCGTTGCATAAATACTTGCTATTATAGTAACTTTGGCATCAATGGTCACTACCATGGCAGTGTTGCTCAGCAGCCAATCAAAATCCAGTATTTCATGAAAATTACCATTGATGGCAAAGTTACCATAATAGCAAGTTTTATGCAACGACACCCTGTTTACTAAAGATGCTGCGTCTAGGATGTTTAACAATCCACTTGGGAGATTTTTTTGGGTTGTGATTTTATTCTCTGAAGAATACACCTTTCTAATGGTATACTATGTTTATTTGTTTGTTTATCTGTAGATGTTTCGGAGGTCAGGTATCATGGGACAAGACAATGTATGTTGGTGCTCCATATGACGTGTCAGATGAGACGATTACACATCAGATCGTTGACAGACCACAGCAGGACAAGCAGTATTTGTCACGGTATGTCCTCATGCCTTCTGAAGGCATTTTTCAAAGCTAATTTACAATTACAAGACAGGTAAAGTTCTATGGATATTCATGATCCTTTATATAGCTACAACAAAATGACTTTGATCACATGCAAATACATTTGGCTGAACTGTGAAGATTTCTAATAACTTGAAACTGTCAACAAGACATCAATATCAAGTACTTTAAACGCCGTTATTATTGCATGAATTTGCACTGAGCAACTTGAACATATTTGCAGGTCCTTAAATTCGTGCTGCAAAATTACTTGCAAAAGTGCAAGATTTGATTTGATATTTCAGTGCATATGAAATGGTGCTAATATTTTTGCGAGTTCTAGCATTCGCACTTGCTGAAAAATAGCGTGAATTCTGTGAAAATTAATGTACCGCGAATATTTCTGCATTTACAGTATTTTTACATTATCCTGGTTATGACACCAATTTAAAAGAATGGCTGTAGAGCAAATAGATTTATATGCTCTATGCATCATCTACCAATGAATCCAGAGCTGCCAAGTAGTAGGATTTTATCCTGTTTAGTAGGATTTTTTGGAGGGAATATGACAATAGGATTTTTCCCATGATAATTGGATTTTTCAAAGTTCTGACATTGATTCTTTATTACCTTTATATTTTCTTATTTCCATGTTTATTATCAACATTTAAGTTAACCCCAATGCTCGGTGTACTCTACCTGTGTATTTCATACTGTAGATCATTTTCAATAAAATAAGTACAATGTAGAAGAGTTCGGATCAAAATGATTAATTAAGTCATACATATTATTAATATTGTATTTTCTGTCGGATATCATGAAGAGTGAAGGAGGAATCACGCTGTTGTATTTTTAAAATTTTCATGCAAAAATAGGATTTTTGGCATGAAAATAGGATAAAAAGTACAGAATAGGATTTTTTTCCAGTTGGCATTGGCAGCTCTGTGATTCTTTTGCGTTGATATACAGGTACTACATCCAGCCCCAGTGGGTGTTTGACAGTGTGAATGCTCGTCGTCTGCTACCATTAGAAGACTACTTCCCAGGAGTGCCCCTACCCCCTCACCTATCACCCTTCGTTGAAGAGAAAGAAGGATCATACTTACCTCCTGAGAGAATAGCAATGCAGGATGATCAGCAGAAAGGAGAGTCTGAAGGTTAGTTTTGTTTGTAAAATATACCTGGGGGTGTTTCACAAAACTGTGCGTAAAGTTATCCATGACTTTAAAGGGGGTACCCAATGCTGAAACAATGTTATTCATTCAAAAGAGCATGATTTCATTAGCAGAAAATCATCTGCCTAAATTTTTTTTTGAAAGTCGTGTTGCCAAGATAAACCCAAAATATGGTAAGATTTCAGCCTATTTTTGATGCCTCAGCTGTGTCCCAGTTTCAACTGGATATCCACAATGACGTCAAAGTCGTTACCTTGTTGCGCAATTCTAGCAAAATGCGCGCAAGGTATGATTCATGTTGTACAGTCTAGCGTGTAGCACAACAGCAATGCACGAAGCTGGGTAACCACTTTTACATCATACCTTGGTCAACTCTTGACTACTCACAAATAATTAGCCAGAATGCATTGATTTTGATTGAAAATCATCAAATTTTTAATGTTATTCTTCTTAGAATTCTATTCTCGATCATATATCAAATTTACCATTACCGTTGTGTAATCACTTTAAGAACGACTAAACTATGAAAAGCCAAATTGAATGCCTAAAGTTCTTCTTGTTTTAACACAGTGTGACTGCATTTCCCATAATTTCAATTGAATTGTTTGCAAAAATCATACTTCACATTAAAAATCTTAATGATATGTTAATCTACAGAGATATTTAAACTTTAGCTTATGTGATTAAATATGAGAATCCCATTTGGCTTTCCATATTCAAGTCCTTCTTGATTAAAGTCATGCATAAATTATATTACAAGTCAAGAAAAATTTCTTGTTTCCTTTGAAAAAAAAAAAATCATGCTTTTATAGTGCATTATCCTGTTTTCTCTGTGCGCTTTACAAATGAAGAGGCTTGATCCATAAATGCATTGTAAGTAATAACTAAGAAAAATTGTCCCATCTTGAAAATTTTTAATTTGCCAAGGTTTTCAAATCATGTAAAGTGTTTTCCTTTCCGAATGATAATATCTGTGATGTTTATTTCATGAAATACATTGTTTCCAATCAGCAGATTTAAGGTTCTTGATTGTTTGTAATTCTTTGATACATGATTCTCCTGTAGCATGTCTTAAGGAAGTCCTTCCAGAACTGATAATATTTTGTAATGTTTAATGATTCCCATCAGCAGGTTTGAGGTTCTTGATTGTTTTGCAATGCTTGAATACTTGATTCTCCTGCAGATGAAAAGGATGAGGAAGAGACTGTAGGAGAGGAAGAGGAAGAAGAAGAGATCATTGGTGAAAGTGAGAATGAAGAAGACTTAGAAGAAGGTCAGAGTAGTGAGGATGATGAGGAGGATGAGACAAGTATAGATGCTGCTGAGAAGAAGAGATTACAGCAGCTCAGTAAAGAAACACCAAAACAGGTAAGATTCTTTAAGTTTGAAATGAAATTTGTTTAATTATACATGAATATTTCTGCTAATGTGCAAAATGCGAGGTTTCAAGTAATATCACGATAGTGTAGTGTTTTAGAAATTGACCTTAATTTAGTTTGTCTTGTTTTCTGTGAAGTTTGTTTACTTTTACTCTTTACCTGTAATTATCAGACTGTTTAAAAAATGATGTATTTATAGCCTGAAGAGTGATAGATTACACTGGTAGACCTTAGAGCTTACAGTAGCCGAAGAAGTGGAGATCGTTATCATGATATTCCCTCATTCACAACCTCACATACATGAGACAAAACTCATCAGAACTTGGATAAAGTGGTCATCATTTTAATGACCAACTTTCTCGCAAAATAAAAAACATGAATATTCTAATAGAGGGTTTATTTAGCGGTGTTGTGGTCCAATGGATTAGTCTCCGGACTTTGAACCACAGAGTACGAGGTTCGAATACCTGCTGCAGCACTAATGTCCTTTAGCAAGACATTTATCTACATTTGCCACACTCGACCCAGGTGAGGTAAATGGGTACCTGGCAGGAATTAATTCCTTGAAATGCTTGTGCGCTGTAATGGCTGCTGGGCTAAAGCCAGGTTAATAATATCCAAAGTCCTTTGGAAGTGCATAGAGACATTAGATGATAATGTGGTATGCGCTATACATGAACGGATTATTATCATTATTATTAGAAACCTGTTTGTTTTTGCAGACCACGAAGCTCTCTGTGGCTGAAGGACAGATAGAGAAGGTGAATCGTACGTGGGAAGCCGAGAAGTTAGCGAGACAAGAGAGGAGGTTACAAGAAATGATGATACCTAAGAAGAGAAAGAGATTATATGATAGACTGATGAAGAAGAAGAAGCAACAAGCCAAGGAGGTATGATACAACAAAAACATTAAGGTCTTCTTATTGACAAAAAATAATGTGATTCTTTTCTCCTGAAATCTGGCAAACTCATATATTTTTCCACCCATATTTGGTTCCTTATTTCTTTGTTTTCCTGTGCCCTTTCAAGTGGACAAAATTGGAGCTAGCCACTGTGGTGCCAGAGGCATTATTTTAGATGTACTACATTACCCTTTAAGCTACTGTCAGATATGTTTATAGGTAAAATAAATCTGAGTATGCATTGAAAAAAGTGTGTGAAGCAAATGATTATTATTGCCTGAAAAATCTTGAGCATTTGTTTTTCTTTTTGTATTACCCATGTTTATCTGACAAAAACAAACTGGGGAGAAACACAAGAAATTCATTTATCTTGCTTTTGATTAGTGTTTTGGGATTGATATTGAACTGTGTGCACCAAATTGCCACATCTATCAGCCACAAATCTCACTGCAATGAATTTCCTTTTTGTCTTATAGGTACGCAAGCTGAAGGAGAAGAGGTTGAAGTATGATGAGGAACAGAAAGTGAAGAAAAAGAAAAAGATGACTGGGATTTAGAAATGAAGGACTGATATCAAGGAGATTTTTGTAATTAAACAGACTGATAGTGAGTAAGCAGCGATGAACACAACAATCCACTGTCTGGATATCAAGAGGATACCATTGTGTTTCTGTCTCTAATTGTTGAGCCACCGAGGTAGAGTGAGACTAAAGGGATCGTTAGCGGTGTCCGTCCGTAACGCTTATGAAACTTGAATAACTTTGCGACCATTTTCGCGTTTGTAACCAAACTTGGATGGTAGATGCCTGACAGGGGCCTCACTGTTGTTGTTATAATTTTTATATATTTTTTTTTTGGGGGGGGAGGGGTCAAAGGTCATGTATGTAGGTCAAGGGTCAAATGAGGTCAAATGTTAAGATTTATCTAAAAGTTTCTACTGGGGTTGGTAACTTTGCAATCATTAGCCCATTTGTTGCCAATTCTTGAAAAATTACTGAGTTTGAATTTAACCACCCTGTTCAGGATGCTAGGTACATCGACCTGAATTCACATAGGTTCATTTTAAATCATGGTTTAAACCTCCATAGGCATAGTACGTGCTTCTCATCTTGTTGACTTGTCCAATGTAATATAATTTTTTAAAATTCTTATTTACACTTAGTTTTAGTCAAACACATGGTTTTAAACGTGGTTTAGACCAGTGGTTTGAAATAAACCTCTTTCATGGATATCGCAATGGCTTCTATGTATGAGGCTCGAACAAGAATATTTTGACCATGATGAGAATTTTTTTTTTTTTTTTCAATTTCCTGTCCAGTTTACTAATTCATTGCACAGGACTATT
This sequence comes from Echinometra lucunter, assembly GCA_029962745.1. Lineage (NCBI taxonomy): Eukaryota > Metazoa > Echinodermata > Echinoidea > Camarodonta > Echinometridae > Echinometra > Echinometra lucunter. Next base: position 1,943,961 of record CM057154.1, read on the forward strand.
GAAGTGTTTAAATTGCAAATCATAAGAAAAGTGTTGATTAAGAATCACACTTTTTATGTTGCCCTCTTTTTAAGAGTAGTAAGGAGAAGATATTAAGTAGGCCTACAGTGTACAATTGTTTACATTGTAAATCTGTAATAATAATAGTGACAATTTCATGGAGACAAACACTTACATGACACATGTACATATTATAACTATATGTACATGTATTGGTAAGCAATCCTCTGTAATACAACTTTATAGAAATGAAAGATCGAATATCTGGGAGAAACACTATGTTGTCAGTGTTAATTGAACTATTTTTATCGAAATTGTTGTGTACTGTAGATGTTCATTTCAGTTTTGATTTTTCACTCTTGCTGATGGAAAAATTGGCAAGCATGGAAGTATATATAAATAGAGAGGGGGAGGTGGAGGGAGGGGAGAGAGAAGGGGAGGTGGATGGAGAGGAGAGAGAGGGGAGGGAGGGAGAAAGAGGGGAAAAGAGGGAGAGAGGGGAGAGGGAGAGAGAGAGGGGGGAAGAGGAGGAGTGGAGGGAGGGAGGGGAGGGAGGGAGAAAGAGTGAGGGAGGAGAGAGTGAGGGAGAAGGAGAGAGGAGAGGGAGAGAGAGAGGAGAGGGAGAGAGAGGGAGAGGGAGAGAGAAAGAGAGGGAGAGAGGGAGGGGAGGGAGGGAGAAAGTGAGGGAGAAGGAGAGAGTGAGGGAGGAGAGGGAGAGAGAGAGAGGGGGAGGGGAAAGAGGAGGAGGTGGAGGGAGGGAGAAAGAGTGAGGGAGAGGGAGAGAGAGAGAGGAGAGGGAGAGAAAGGGGGAGGGGAGAGAGAACAGAGAAAAAGATGGACAAAACTAAATGGCAGTAAAGGAGCAGAGAATAAGATCAAATGCACACACATTAATACACAAGAAAGAATTGAATTTTGCAAGTCACACCACAATTTACAGTTATAAAAATTTTATTCTTTGAAAGTGCACTGTTATAAGCAGATTTTCAACACATACATGTATTCTTTTTTTTTTTTCTTCATAAAAGATGATGAGACAATTCTTCCTTCCATGAGTAAGAAATGAAGGCCACAATGGATTCTGAAAGGGCAACAAACTACTTCTACTCCAAAGAATTGGATAAATATATTGCATGTATGGACATCATCACTTAGACTGCATGTGAAACAGATTTGTATACACTTTGAGGAGAGGTAATGGAATACAGGCAAATCCTGTAAAAGCATGATTTGCTGGACAAAATAAAAATAGGTATTTTCTAAAGTGGGAACATCAAATGAAATGGGAAATTATTTTTGCAATCTACTGTAATCAATATGAGCATTTGATGAAACTGGATCATTTATGCAGTTTCATTCACTGAAAACTGTTTTCATGTAGAACTTTGCATTTTCAAAGGATATGAAGACAAGGGTGGAATTCAAGGATGGTTTTCAAGGATGGTTTTCATCCATTTCTGACCATATCAAATACTGAAGATCAAATGTACATCAAATGCCCACATTAGACACTTAAACAATCCAAGTTTGATCAGACATTAAGTGCATGTATTGCATTTACATAACAAATAAAAACGTACAACTTCTACAAACTGGATACATTTTCATCACATTGGGAAGTTCATAAGAATTTGAAATAGGATTGTAAATATTGGAAAGATGAGGTAAAACATGGTGAAGAATGATTCGCAGTGCTGAAAATGAAATACATCGGGGCTATACGGATGGAAAAAATGAGTTGGAATGATAGAAAAGGAATGATAAGAGAGGAAGTAATAAACATACTTGACCCTCACCATCTAAAGGAATATATAAGAAATCACTTACTTAAATTTACAATATACTTAATCCCAAAATGGTAAATGAATGTTTATTATGGAATTGCTATACATGTAGCCCGATCTCTGGATTTTCATAAAGTGCTCAAAAGCCAAGTCCACAGCAAGGTTAAGTTCATTTCAATTAAAAGAAAAAAAAATCCAAACAAAACAGTGAAAATTGGATGAAAATTGGATGCAAAATAAGGAAGTTATGAATTTTCAAAGTTTTTTTTCGCAAATCAGTTCTTGAACAGTCGATATGAATATTCAAAGATGAGTTGATGATGTCATACACTCACTATTCTCCATAATAATCTATACAAAAATTTCAGAAAATTTTAATTTTTTTTTTCACTAAAAACTAAAAGTCATTCATCATGTCTACACATACTGGACTAAATACCATTTTGTAAGTAAGTAAGGAGTTTCGGACTTTACATTTTTATAGCTAAAATATTTCTGTATGCATATTGTGTGGAAAATGGTGAGTATAAGACATCATCAACTCACTCAGGGCCTGTTTTGCGAAAAAATAGCAAAAAATCAAAAATTCATAACTTCCTTATTTTGCATCCAATTTTCATTAAATTTTCACTGTTTTGCTTGAAATTTTTTATTCTTTTTATTGAAATGAACTTCATCTTGCTGTGGACTAGGCCTTTAACAGTAATTGGCTAATCAACCACAAGTGAGCTTGCCTGAATATACGACTGATTCAAACAATGCCTACTCCTATGGTGTTTTTTTTTTAAATAACCCACAAATATAAACTAATCTCATATAATTCTCAAATAAAGCTTTCGATTCTTATTATCTTTACAATCACTTGTAAATTTGTTCACTAGCATCTATAGAATATATTTAACTATGGATTATACATAACAGAAAATATACACAAACCTTAAAAGTCAAGCAGCAATCTACAGAAATCAAAGAAAATCACACACAAAGCAAAAATATACAAATGGATATTGAAGAGAATATCTGAAACAAGAATAATCTGACTAGAAATTTACAAGAAAAAAAAAATAAAGAGAGCTGTCATAAAGCTTTTCATCTGATGCAATACAGGAGGAATGTGTAATCAATAACACATGGAAATATTTTTCTCCTTCATTTATATATAAACATGTTTAAATTTTCACATATTGGCATTGATGTAGACAAAAGACAAAGAAATGCATTGTAGCGAGTAAGTTTGTTTTATTTCCTCAAATTTTTTATGCTCTCTTTATCAGGAGAAAGAAAAAGATGCCAGGGAGCGTCGAAAATTTAATACAAAACGAACTTACTGGCTACGATCCATTAACTGTACCTACCATTTTTGTCTTTAATTTATGCATGTGGATACTGGGTTGCCGTTTTTTTCAGTTACTTTGTTATCCAAATAACTAAAGGAATTCAATACAAAACAAAGGTCTTATTCCATAAAATAAATCACCCACGCCCACCACCCCAAATATATAAAGGCATTCATACAATTTAAAGAGGGAGGGTGGGAGAGGGGAAAAAAAAGTATCCTGGGGTCAATTAAACCTATAAAACATGATGCTGTCAAACAACCAGTCATTTTTGGTTTAATGATCCTTATAGCTTCATAGGTTTCTTAAGGGAAATAAATACTTTCAATCTACATGATCAAGACCATATAATGAAATGTCAAAACCATAAGTTTTAACCCCAAGATTTCAATTACATGTACATCTTTGATCTTATAGACTCCTTTTTCTCCACATTTTTCATATCATGTCTACATATGGTACATCTACATGAAAGTTATAAATACAGGTAAGCTTACTATCCAAAATTTGTAAATATCACATGACTAGTAAATGTGGAGTGCACCAACACTGGAATAACCTAGCTGTAATTCTATATGCCAGTAACACAAATGCCCTTCCTTTCACAATATAAACTGCTTTGTAATGCAAGAGTGACCTTACATGAATACAACAGATGTACTATTCATTAACAAAAGGAGAAAGAGAGAAGGGATGGGATGAAATGTAAGTAAAATATTTTCACTAGTTGACCAAAAATAAAATATCATGAAGATGAGAAATTCTGCACCAAGGCACTTTCATTGGTAATGACTGATGAGGATATTGTCACAAATTCGATGTAGATTCATGATGTACAGAAAAGTGAGAGCTTAATCACTACATGGCTTCCACCGGAGTATACATTCTACGTGGTATTTTCTTATGAAGGCACAATGAAGATATAAAATACATGGATAATGAATGAATGTATTTGTTCTCACAACGCTAGGAGTACAGCACGTTGGCCTAATAATTTGTTCATTTGCGAATTGACGGTACATGGAATGTTAAAACTGCACTACAGATTTCCTACATACATGTACTTGCACAGTTCACACTTATTTGTGATAATATCATACACATTGAGATTTTCCAAAATATTAGTGCAGTCAAAATTCTCAATAGCAAAAACTGTCATTACCTATTATCTTTATTCCAAACAGGGCACTTTTTCACACAAAAGTGAGGAAAACTCTCCTTGTCTAAACGCATTTTTGTTTAAAATCAAAGATTTACCAGAGAAAGATGACTTTTCATTTTAACCATTACATGCAATAAACTTACATGCAGGACAGCAGCGAGAATAATTTTGTTGAAAAATGTGGACAACTGACTAAAATCTTCAAATGATATTGGACAGGAACCCGGGGGTAGGCAGTCAAATATATTGCTGTACACACGCGCGACCAGAGAAACTTGCCAAAAGGGTAGTTTATGCCGTTTAGGGTGTGTTATGCGTGTGACCCCTTTAGGATGTCAAAAGGGCCAAAAATCAGGAAAAGCGGTATTTTTTTTTTATTTGTTAACACACATTTGCTGTATCCCTTTCCCTATTGTAAGTCTGTACTTTCTGCAGCCTTGTAGTTGTTTGGGGTAAAGTCCCCAGTTTTCCGTTTTCTAAAATGCAAATTCCGTGTTCTTCGGTGCTCTAAACGTCAAATTCCGTGTTCTTCAGTGACATGTACAAAACATATGATACAGCAATTGTAAATAGTAAAAATCTTAGAAATAGATGGGTTACCCTAATATACATGCACTGCAGTATGCAGATAAAGCTTGGTGAACACTGACACGCTAAACACTGCGAACAGGTATGATCAGGGAGGTATGAGAGAGATTGATCCAGATTTTCCGCTGATGCACAGTTTTGTTTTATTGCATTTTGCTTTGTTTTCCATGATTTTTACTGTATTTTTCGTAATTAAATTTTTTTTGGCCTGAAAAATCGCATTTTCCGTGAAATTCCGTGTTCTTCCTGAATTCCGCGAAATCTTTCCATTTTCCATATCGCGGAAAACTGGGGACTTTAGTTTGGGATATGTTCGAGGAGGTTAAACTTGTTTAGGGAGGTAAATTTTTCAAGAAGAGGCTTTAAAAAAACTCGAAAAGGAGGTAATTTTGACCACTGGATAAAAATTGTCTAGGGTAGTTACTGGTTTTGAAAAACCCATGTACAGGATTACATTACATATTGACTGCCCCCCCCCCTCCCCCATGTCATAGAAGATGACAATACTTTTTTTTTAAATTTTACATTCAGAGAAAGTATGAAAGTTTAAAGTTGGCAGTAATTCAATTCAGTGCTCTTAGTACCAATGGATTGGCAGGCATTACAATTTTTACCAGAATAGACAAAATATTTACTGATAAAGAGACAAAAATAAACATGGAAAGAAAGCACAATCCAGAGACATATACAGGAAGAGATGGCAGAGATATAAGTAAAGACAAAAAAACACAAAAAAGTCGAACTTAAATGAATAAATTCAGGTCCAATTAGTCTGTCATACCATGTTTCGGTACATGGTATCATAATATAGAGTCAAATTCTGCAGTACATCATTGATGATACAGGTATAATAACAGATACACGAACAGACAAACCAAAACCCATACTACTAAAACATTGACACTTTGACCCAACGAGTAAAACAAACTCTTAACAGCAAAAGTTCAGCAAGCATATCACGAATATTCAACGCCTGAAACAGCTGTTGAACATTCTACAGGCAGTGGAATGTAAGCCCATTGGATAATATTCTTTCATTTTTTATGTGATGGGCATCACAGAAGTGGTTTCAAGCAAAGAGCACAGTTGCCAATGGGTTTAATGGCAGGAACAGTAAAGAAATATGCACACAAGGAATATTCAGTCATGACAAATTCTTTTCTCTCCAGAACTTTGGCAGCACACAAGAACAGGTGCAAGTACAAAAACACCAGAATAACAGGAAAATAAAATACTTATAACCATAAAACAAAACTAAATATCAAACTAACATGTAATTAAATTGTCTACCAATCTGGAAAAAAGAAAGAATTCAAAACATGCTCTTCACTATCATTTTGTGATTTTTTTTAATACTTCTAAATAACACTTTGTGCATCTACAAGTATGTGCATTGTAAAGGTATGTTTATTAACACGTGCAAACAGTATTCCTTTGAGGTACAAGTTAATATCTCCTTAGTATAAAAGAGTAAGGGTTATTGCTAGGGTGCAGGTAACTCTGAGCCATACCGAATGACGAAGTATGCTATTAATGGATAGCGGTATAGTAGAGTTAGGGTATTGCTAGGGTACGGGTCACTTGGAGCTATACCAAATGACGAAGTATGCTATCAATGGATAGTGGTATAGTAGAGCTGGGGTATTGCTAGGGTACGGGTCACTTGGAGCTATACCAAATGACGAAGTATGCTATTAATGGATAGTGGTATAGTAGAGCTAGGGTATTGCAAGTAAGGGTCATGCACACCGCATGATGAAGTACGCTATCAATGAATAGTCCTTTTACAAGTCCAAGACAGAGCGTTCAATCTTGAAATGGATATGAATTCAACATGGGTTAACCCGTTGCCCACTGCAGCCAATTTGTCCCTGTGTTGAACCTATGGGGATTAGAGAATTCAGTTGTCAAATGGGTTAAATGGCATTTTTAAAAACAAAAACAACAGATGCTTTCAAGAAATATTCCTCCGAAAAGAATTTACATTTTTCTTTTCTTTTTTAAATTTGCTTCTAGCACTGTAAATAGAGTAGTATCGCACAGTATCATCGTGATTCATATAAATATGCATCAATAATATATGGAAATTAAGGGTTTGATGCAGACCAACCTTCAGGGTGCTGTTGCATAAAGACTTGCTACATGTATTATAGTAACTTTGCCATCAATGGTAACTACAATGGTAACATCGCTCAACAGCCAATCAAAATCCAGTATTTCATGAAAGTTACCATCAATGGCAAAGTTACTATAGTAGCAAGTTTTATGCAACGGTACCCAGGAGACAGAAGACATACTCTCCCTTAACCCATTCGTGACAGAAGATCCACATTATGTGGTTTGGCCTAATAACTTTTGATGCAGAGCTCTAAAAATCATAGCAAATACATGAGCAGAAAGAGCAAAAAAATCTACACATACAGTGCCCATTTTGGTTGCATTAATATTTGTTGTTTGATGCTGAAATTTTTTTAAAGGACAATAAGCATTAAAATCCTTAAACTGGCAATGCGATAGAAAGTTTAAAATCGCCGTTTATTTGACTTCTCATCGTACTTTCTGTCAATTTATATTTATTTCAGAGTATGACGTTTCATAAGAAAAATGTAGCAATAAACGAAAAAATGTTGGTGTTGCCAATTTGAAGAATAGAAGCTGATCAAATTAGGTTCTAAATAATTCCTGTCACGAATGGGTTAAATAATGGGACGATATCATTTCTAAACCCATGAGGAGATTTGTGCCTGTAATTGGGTTTCTAGGTAAGAATGCTACAGTGAAATGACAAAGGTGGCATAACATATCTCCGTGTATACAGTACATAACAAATAAAACAACAGATTGTTTTCAATCCTGTTCCCATCTCAAAGGATTAGGACAAAGAAAACCCTTGGAGTTTACAGGAATATGAGACTTCTTTTCATCACACTATATACACAAAATACATAAAGGTGCATGTACACAATCCAACTTTCGAAATAAACGACGAACAGCTCAAGTCTATGGATATTAAAGATATGAGGAGCTCTGAATGATGCCTGTATAAAGCCAAACCTAATGTCCATACTGAACTTCATATCAACTTTGAACACTACATATGCACACAAACATCTGCAGAGATGTTTTTGTCCACAGCATACACTGCATAGCTGACTCCACCGAACACTGCATTCATACAATACCTACATGTACATAAAAGGTGCTAAACAATACAGCTTATTTTGACCTCCGAGGTCAAAATCGACGTCTTCTCATTTGATAAAATAACTACATGATTTGATGTTCTCAAGGTTTCATAATTGCTCTAATATTCTACAGAAATGAAATCTATATTTTTAGTCATTCTCCTGGGTTTCACAATAACCTAATACACATAATAGTGGAATTATTTGTTTATTACATCATGAATTATTCATTGCATTACAAACAGTTCATAAGCTATACTGCAACACATATTGCATTGAATCAAAGGAACATTTCATGACTGAAAATTGGTGGAAAAAAAGGGGAAAGCAAGGGACTGATTCAGGTAGCATGGTGAAATGTAGCAGCACGGAAGGACCTGTCTGGAATGTGAAATGCATATTTGTTCTTTTCATTGGTTGCATCCTGGATGCGTTTTTCAGTGGCACTCAGTTTCAGTCAGCTATCCAACAATCAGATTTTTCAATCAATCTCACTTGGGCACCCCTATCTCAGCTTTGGACAGTGCCAAAGCAAAACTTCACTCCTTTGCATGGATCAGACTATTATATCTGTCAAGGGGCTGCTTGTATTCTCTTCCGTCATCTTGCTTCCTCATCAATCCCTGGCAAGACGCTTCACTCTAATCCTTTTCTTCCTTTTCTCGTTCTACAGAGAGAGATAGAGAGAGAGAGAGAGAAAGAGAGAGAGAGAGATGGAGAAGACCAAAGGAGCAAAAATTAAAACGAAAAATAATTCAGCACTCCTCATATATAGCGTTGTCATAAAATGTGTTGTAAAGGTTCCAGTTCTGATCCATCTAATGTGTTTTTGATAGCCACTTTAAAATGTTTCTGCTTGGACATACTCAAGCTAAACCTTTGTGGAGAGTGAACCAACTTCATATTGTCAACCTTCAACAATTATCAAAAGGAACAGGTCTGACTGTATGAACCTTAAAAATTGTTTCCCACTTTTGATTAGCCTTTCTCTTCGGTAACCTGATCTGGGTACTTAGCAATCCATGTAGATGGCTACACTGGATTATTTCTGGTCAAAGTCAGTAAATATACTCAAATAAGGCACACAACCTAGTCTGCCCTAGGTTTTAAATGTTAGCCATTTTTATTGGCAGAAAATAACTTGAAGATTGAAAAATACACACTTGGAAGAAAAGTAATGTTACAGAAGAAAACAACCCAAAATTTCCACTTGTCATCGGACAGAAGGAATTACCATCACATTTCATATTCATATGTTATCATAATTTCTGTGAATGTCGCAATGATGTTCAATATACTCACATGAAATAAGTGTAAGGGATTTACAGCTTAGCCAATTTAGCCACACATGTGCATAATATATATATTGTGCTTGCATGGTAATTTCCTTGAATGCAATTTGATTTTTCCTTTTTGAAATATCAGTCATACTCACAATCTTGACATAACTGCGCACTTGCCAATATTTTTTGTATTCTTATTCCACAATGCATTACAGTGCACAGAAATATTAATTTTTCTTCCTTAAAGACAAGAGATAGGTTTAATACCATTACGAGAGCTCAGGAACAGGCTGCTGTGTTACACCTTCAATAGGAGGCTTGATCTCAGGACCTGACAAAGGGAGCGTGTGTGATGCAGATAGGGGGGGGGGGGAGAGGTAGTACGGTAGGGGATGTGATTGTGACAGGTGCATGAGGGTGGGATGAGTGAGGTTAGTGAGAAGGTTGTGAAATGCAGAGGAGTTGTGGTAGAGGAAGGTGTGTGGTTGAATACAGGTGTATGAAATTAAACACAATGAAAATACGATGTACATAAATAAATGAAAGAAAATACGAGTATGAATAATTGGCACATGAGTGTGATGTGTTTTAGTATGCCCATAATCAAAATAAATTTATTTGGATTCAAGGTGAAGATATCATAATGGCCATCACAGTTTATTTGGCATTCATCAAATATGAACACAAAATTATGACATTTAATACAAAATGCAGAAATAAATGAAAGTCATGATTCCAGAGGGGGATTTTAAAATCAATTTAAGATTCAATGAATAATATTAAGTAAAAATTTATAACATTTCATATTTTCCATCACCCCCAAAATGATTATCATGAGAAGGATTTCATAAATTCATTTTCATTTTATTTTATTAAGTAAGATGAAGGGCAAGTTCACAAATATTCATGTAAACCATAAAGGGTGTTGGGAGTTCAAAATATATGTGAAAATGACGGATGAGAACATAAATATAAGTATAACAGATAACAGAACACATGAGCAACATAAGCAACAAAATTATTACATAATACGGGTAGAGCACAAAGAAAGAAATAATAAATACATGAACAATGTGAACAATGATGATAGGTGGGGAAAAATTGTGAAGGGAAAGAGGTAGAGAGTTAAAAAAGCAAAGACAATTAGCTTTTTAAATCAGAATGTGCAGTACATTTTAGTTCTGGTTTCCTACACCAATAGAAATGTCAAGAAATACATAAAGGAGAAAAATTTGAAAGAAAGATAGCAGAAATAGGAAGGAATGAAAAAGAATTATACCTTTTACAGCTGCTTGATAACATTTCAAAATTTACTTCAGATAATGAAAAAAAAGTACGGCAAATACAGCATTTATTTTCTTCCCATTGCTCCCTATAGGACACGAGGCTAATTCTTGCACATTTTATGAAACTATTTGAAATAATATCTGTCCAATGTTTTGACTAGAATTTGGAACAATCCTGCAGCCCTTTGACATTTTTTTTTCTAGAATGAATGACTGAATAAAACCATTATAGTTGTACACGTACAGCAAGCATTTCACATGTAACATTTTTCAAAGAGAAAAATCCACTTGCTACAAGAAGGCATACGAATATATTTTTACAGAATTTGGGGGAAAAAGGTGCAAACATGTATAGCCTACATACAAAGTGCAGAATTAGCTGTGCAACCTTACACTCCAAAAGAATTACTAGAAGAAATATGTCATCTTGAAAGACAGATGATAATTACACTGTATCCATCATTGCATAGGGCATATCACATTATGATCTAAATTGTGACATCTATTGTCTCTATGCACTTCCAAAGGAATTTGGATATTATTACCTGGCTTTAGGATAGGAGGCAATACTAGGTTTGAAAGTATTATAGATTTGTAAATAATATGACTAAGTGTTTAGTTTTCTTTCTTTCTTTCTATTTCCATTTCCTTCATTTGATGAAATTAATGTCATAACCTTTGTCAACATTTTTATATTGTACTTTCGATTTTGGATTATATTCAAAATGTTAACATTACTTGCTATACCTCATAAGGATTATTCAATATCAATCTCCATGTTTGCTTCCTTATACATATCAAATAACATTTGTATAGCTATTTATAATCAGATGTTTAGTTCTGTTCAGATGGAGCCACTGCTTGTTTGCAGAAAGAAAATATTCAATGTACATGAATGTAAAAAATACTATTCAATGTTCTAAATAAAAATCCTACTTTTACCACTGTGTTGTGTATATACATAAATATCCATATTAAAAGGTTGGATGTAACATATACCAGGAATGTTGAAAGTTATGACCAAAAGGTTATCATAACAGTTGCCACATTAAGAGATATATTTCAATTTTTTGTATTAATGCCCTTATCCAAAATCCCTATTGGTGATGTACACAGAGAGCATTCTAAAACATGCCATAATTGTATACAAATTTAATTTTCCTACTGTTACAGCAGATAGTTTACTCCTAATATTGATTTCATGTTCGATGTAAAGTAGTTCAGGACTGTAAAGGCCCATCAAATACGAAGAAGGAAGCTGTGGGGGTTTGTGTGTGGGCTTTTAAGTGCATTTTACAACAAGCAAGAGGGCGCAACATTTCAAGCACAGTCTATTGCTGCGTCATTGCCATTCATTTTTTAATTATGAAATGCGCTTAAAATGGTTTCCCTCCTCCATGGTTTCCTTCCTTATATATGAACAAGCCTTAAAGTGATTACACAATGGTAATTTTTTTTTAATACATGATCGAGAATAGAATTTTAAGAAGATTAACATTAAAATTTTGATGATTTTCAATCGAAATCAATGCATTTTGGCTAATTTTCTCTTGGAAAAGTCAAGAGCTGACCAAAAAATTTGAGTATGAGGTATGACATAAAAGTGGGTACCCAGCTTCGCGCATTGCAGTTGTGCTGTGCGCTAGACAGTACAATGTGTATTATACCTTGCACGCATTTTGCTAGAAGTGCGCGACAAAGTTGAAACTGGGTCACAGCTGAGGGGTCAAAAATATCCTGAAATCTTACCACATTAGGGGGTTTCCTTGGCAACATGACTTTTTAAAAAACTGTAGGCAGATGATTTTCTGCGAATAAAATCATGCTCTTTTCAATGAACTAACATTGTTTCAGCATTGGGTACCCCCTTTAAGACTGCAGATGATTTATGGACCAATGTGAGCCAGACAGAGCATATCACTTTTGGTGGATATTGAATTTACTTGCTTTCTCAGAAAAGATTGGACTGTATCCAGTGGAAATAAGTGAACAGGGGGGTAATTACCTGCATCCTTGTTAGCTAGATGTTTAGCTAAACGTGCGTTCTTCTTCTCTAGTTCTTGTTTCCACGTTGGCGTGCCTGTCTTAAGACCAGGAGGCACGTTGATGGTTGGAACATCTACATAGACAGAGGCAATAAAGAGAACTTTAGGAAGCATCCCAATGTACAAACATGTATTGTACCTTCACACTGGGTAAAAAAACAAAAAAGTCCTACATAAAGCATGTCCCAGTCATCTTGCACACTTAACAAGTACTTTATTACAAATCTTCAAAAAAGAAGAAGAAAAAAAAAAAGAATACAGTGCAATCATAATATATGACAAATATGTACATTCACTCATACGTTTCCTCACAATAAAAAAAACAAACAAAAAACCCTGTTCAAAGTGTTATTCTCAGTACAGAAGTCTATGAGTGTGTATCAAAAAAGTATATGTTATACAATAGAAGAATGAAAGGGATTTCAAACCACTCCAAAAGAATCAATACATGTAAGTATTATGATAAGACTAGCCTTTGCTAATACCTGTATGTACTCTTAACTCGGTAGGTTATACTACACTGACCTGCTGCAATGGTATGTCTCTTCAGCACTTTCTCCGATTTCTGGGACTCGACGGATCCTTTCTCCTCCTTGTCTAATGAGGGCATCTTTGGAAACAGTTTTCTCTTTTCCACCAGATCTTTCTTCCATTGTGGAGTATTGTTGTTACCATTCGTCTCTATTGTATCTTTGGGTGACCTCAAAGGCTGCAGAGGGTCAAAGGTTAAGGGTCATTATAGTATGAAGTATAATTGTGGCTTGATGGGATGACAGAATCATAATAGGGTACCACACAGCATTAAAACAGAACTTCCTGTCCATTTAGTGTAAGAGAGCGGAAGTATTCATCTGGGCCTCATTGCATTAAACTTATCACTGATGGTAACTTTGCCATCAATGGTAACTACCATGGAAACCTTGAATTTGATTGGCTGTTGAGCAATGTTAACATCAAAAGTAAGTCTTATGCAATGGGGCCCTGGTTAGGACTCCTATGTTCCTATTCTCTATTACATGTACATGTAAGAAGGTGAAGTTCCATCCATGTCACATGTTTCAGGTGTGAGACAAAACCAAGGAAAAAATTTACATTTTTTTTTCCAAAAAATAATTGGAAGAAAATCTTTAAAGTACTCAGGTACATGTATGAAGATACATATGAAAAAGTAATATATACAGTGTATCTATATTAACAATATTTTTTTAAATTCTGAAATGTATGATGAAACGCATACAGAAAAAGTGCGCTAAATTTTTTTTTAGCTTTTGCATCAGGTATAAATGAATGTTGGGACGCCATGAGCATCAGACATGATGGACCTGAACGCTATACAAGAAGCCACCATTATCATTATTATTATTATTATTTCACCATGATAGTTATTGATAGTAGCATTGATTCGCATGGCCATGTCTGCGTGATAAATACGCCAAAATAAACTCTTCTCTCGTAGCATGAAAGATAAAAGGAAGTATACTACACAGTCATACAAAACAGCATACTGGTACAGCTTTTCTATCATTAAAAAAAATAATTACAAACAAATAAACTTGACAGGCTGCCATTAACTGCTTCAATTTCAATTCCCAATTTGGAGAATAAATAAAAAATGATGTGAAAAATCGATCAACGATTATAAGGTTGACAACTTTAAGAAATTAAACTTCAAATACAGTAATTGAACTTAGACATTTTGAGGCTGAAATACCACAGTAAAAGCTTGCATTTAATAGTCAAAGCTAAAATCAAGAATTTGCAAAATTATAACGAAAGAGATATAACAGAAGACAGAAACCAGTACCAGAAGATAATGTCAGATAACAAGATACCAAATAACACCAACAGCAGAATTAAGAAGTGCAAAATGATAATTTTACCAACAGTGAGTGAAGGAGAAGGAAAGTGTGATTTGCTTTGTGTAGAATATGACTTTTTTTTTTTTTTTTTTCATTTTATATCTTACTGGACAGATACACAGATTAGGAAAGCTGTTCTTGTGCTGGCGTGGATTAAAAAGGAAGTCAAATTGCAGAGATACATGTACGAGTATGTCAAAAGGGAGCAAGATGATGATTTCTTTTTAGAACCAACATGAAAATAGGAAGAGTAACACAGGGATGATCCATCCATCCACTGGAAGAGATATACTCCTTACATGACATATTCAACCAAGGTTAAGAGAAAAAAGTCAAGAAAAAGGGAAGGAGAAACATACACAAGCCTGGGAAGTACTGCAATATAACTTTGAGCAGTAATAATAAAGAAAGATTTACAGAAGCAATTGAGGAATGAATAGAAGGAAGTACATTAAGCATAACACTGCACCAAACAAAAAGAGAAAGCGTAAAAAAAGGATAGCAGAGCGTATGGTCTGAAAGTAGGCCCCGCGAGAGGTTATTAATAGAACCACACAGATCTAGCAAGCAATGAGGTGCAAGCAGGATTTACAGTACAATGATCACACACAAGGACAATAGGATGCAAATAACTGACTGAGAAAACAAGCAAAAGCACATGTAAAG
Organism: Echinometra lucunter; assembly: GCA_029962745.1. Classification (NCBI taxonomy): domain Eukaryota; kingdom Metazoa; phylum Echinodermata; class Echinoidea; order Camarodonta; family Echinometridae; genus Echinometra; species Echinometra lucunter. The sequence continues at coordinate 1,959,156 of CM057154.1, forward strand.
GAAATAGTGAATACCAAAACAGAAGGCAAATAGAGGCCAAAATACCTTCAAGAAAACCATGGGGAGGGAAGGGGGGGGGTGGAGAAGAAGTATTCATAAAAATTTCATACCACAGGCCAAACTAAGTTGAAGAATAATGATGATTGAAACTGAATTGTTGCAGTGAGATAGGCTTTAACAAAGTGCATTAATGAGACAAAACAAGAAAGAACATAATTGGGAGGATTGGAGTCAAAAGACATACGAGGGGTAAAATAGAGGCATACACAGAGTAACTAGCGAAAGAAAAAGGCAAACATAAACAAGAGCAATTCAACCCTGTGCGGTCGAAATTTATGCTTCCACCTCCCACGAAAGTTTTAATTTATGCACATCTTAACAACAGCTACATATTAGTTACCATTACCTCTTCCATCTAAAAATATATTTCACTCATTTTTTTACTAAAATCTCTGCCAATGCCAAGGTATTATGGAAACATATTTTTGCAAATAATTTCATATACTTTTCTGATCCTATGACCTTTGTCCTACATAATTCAAAATCTAATTAGATCATCTTCCTATAGAGATGTAGTAGCTAATTTGAAGTTCATACCTGAAATGGTTCTTGAGATACTGTGTTAACGAGTCTAACATCCAGAATTTCATAAATTGACCCTCTGTGACCTTGAATTTTGACCTGCATACCCCAGAATCTAAAGAGATCATCTACCTATGGCGATACATACTAGGACTGAGTTTTAAGTTCATACATTCAGACAGTTCTAGAGATATCATGTAAACAAGGCTTACACCTGATATTTCGCCTACCGGTATGTGGCCTTGAACTTTGGCATATATACCCCCAAATCCAATCAGATTATCTACCTATGGTGATACATACTATGACCAAGTTTTAAGTTCATACCTAAAACAGTTCTTGAGATATGACGTAAAAAAGGCTAACACCTGATATTTCATATATTTGACCTCTGTTGCCTAGCCTTTTGACCTACATACCCTAAAATCAGATTGTCTACCTATGGTGATATATACTACGACTAAGTTTAAAGTTCATATCTCAAACAGTTCTTGAGATACCGCATTTGCAAAAAAGCGGGACAAATGGACAACCCAAAAACATAATGCCTCTGGTACCACCTTTGGTGGGCGAAGCATATAAAACAAAGAGAGAGGACACATGGAAAGTGTTATTTGAAAACAACCAAGACTTCCTACACATATAGCAGACAGGCTTACATCCTTAAAATAAAAAAAAATAATAAACATAGCACAGGTTAGACAGAAAACTAAGTAATAGACATAAAGATGGATCGAGACAAAGAAAGAAAAAACAAATACATAGAGACCAATGGAGACTTGACATAAAGACAGAGGCAGAGATGGGGGGGGGGGAACAAATCTATAAGCAAGCATTTCAATGGGAAATTAAGAGGGCTTTTTGGAAAAAAAAAAGACACACAAGTATTGTAGGACTCCAAGGGCAGGAACGTGTGGAAGAGAGATAGAGAAAGATAAATCAGGTATATGCACAGGGGAACTTGCAATCGATGAAAGGCTTACTACAAGATGCATTCATGTAAGCAGACAATGATATAACAGGCAAGGTGCAAACAGAGAGAAGAGAGGATAGGAACCAAAGAACACCGTGCCAACTGAGAGTGGGACTCACAACTATGTTGCCACCAGACATCTTTCTCTTCTGCATTCTCTCTCTTGCTTCTCTCTTCCATTGAGGTATATCCGAAGAATTCTTCTTGTCCTCGGTCTTGCTCACGATCGTCACCGTCTTCTGCTCCATCTTCTTTGTTTCCTCTGCCTGAGAGTCAGATTTCGTCACAATTGTGACCTTCTTATCCTCTTCCTTCTGCTCTTCCTTCGGCTCTTCCTTCTTAGAGTCTGTTTTTGTAACTATGTTTACAGATTTCACCTTGCTTGTCTCCTCCTTCTCAATTTTCGGTTTATCTGTTTTTGGTTTGGGAATGATTACGACAGGTTTCTCGACTTTTTTCTCATCTCTCTTCACTGCTAAGTCAATCCCTCCCTCCTTATTCTTCCCTTCATCCTGTTTTTCTGTTACCGTTTCTATAATGACATCATTCTTTGTCACTACAGGTGCCCTATCTTCTTCTGGTCTGAATGGTTTGCTTTCTTCTTTCTCTGATTCTTCTTTTCCTATAATAATCACTTTCTTTTCTTCAGTTTTCACTAATTTCACCTCTTCCTCTTTGTCCTCTTCCTTTTTCTCCTCTTCCTTTTCTTCCTGCTTCATCTCGACATCCTTTCCTTGGCTATCTTTGTTCTTCTCATCTGTCGATACCTCCAGTGTTACCTCCATCTTGTCCTCATCTAATGTGGAGTCCATACTCTGTAAACAAACCCATAGTTAACAACATATATGAAAATCAAGATTAAACCACTTTTACCCTTAATGCGCCAGCCGCATATCCCCCCTCTGCCATGTTTATTGCAGAGGTGCTTATATTACGTATGAATGAGCATGTGACTAAAGGTGCTTTCACACATGATGCGACAGAGTGGTACCACACTGTGGTGCCACACTGTTTCGTCATCGCACATGGTGGGACTTTGTGTCACCACATATGCTAATGAACGCACATTAACGCGTCAACTCTCAATAAGAAAGCATATTGTCAAAACTTGCGCAAGCTTGCGCAAGCTATCTCATGGCAACAATTTTTGCTCTAACTTTTTAGAAATTTGATTGCTGCGCATTTTTTGTGTATCTAGGCAGCAAAAAAAAGTGTGTCCTGCCTCGGCGACATTTTTTTGTCGTCCTATACCCCAGAGGCTTGTACACAAATAAGTGTGGTGCCACAGTGTGGTACCACACTGTCGCATCATGTGTGAAAGCACCTTAACAATGTATTGAGCAATGCTATGGAGGCTAGTGTACATGGCTTTGGCAGCTTATGGGTTGTACCTACATGTACAAACTTTCAAATGCATTATCAACTACCTGACCTGCTACACAGTACACTGAGAAGAACTCTCATGGCTTGCTGAGATACGATACAACTCCCCGCCACTAACCCCCGCAAAAGTTTAGTGTAGAAGTCAATGGGATATGAGGAGGCAAAAAAAACAAAAAACAAAAACAAAAACAAAAACAAAATGCCAAGGCAAGAGGCATATTTTTTGCCTCCTGGTGGCAAAAAGCTGACGGCCAATCAAGTTCTCAAAAAGTTAGCGCAAAATATGATGTCATGACTTCGTCTGCACAACTACTGACAAAAATACCCTTTACTGGTATTTGAGCGTTAATGTGCATTCAATAACACAAGTGGCGTGGTTGTCAGGCCATATCTGAACACTAAAAATGTTGCAGGAATTTGTCACGTCATATCTGAACAAATTTTAAGCATTACATGAATTTCAACTCACAGATGGGTTTCAAGAGGAGTTTACACACTCATACTACTAGTTTTAGGAGATGTTAATTTTTCCAACCGCAATCTTTCGATACATACATCTATAAAAATATATGATCTGCTTAAAAGAACAAAACAAACAAGAACATTCAGTGAATTCAATTGCTAGTTTAAACAAGATAATAAGAACAATCCAAAATCACTGTCTTGAATGCTCATCTAAAGATTTGCTTTCTTTACAAACATGATGTATCCTATACCCGTTTAAATGTTTGCAGTTTACTATTCACAGTATTCCACTTTATGTCGACTATTCAGGTAAAAGACTACCACAATTACTAAATAGAACATAAATATGTTCTTTTTTATATGTTTTTTTTTTCAGAGTGAATCACAACTTAATTTTAACTCTTTGTGTGCTGTGCGGTGAACCCCTGTGGGCTGAATTATTTTCAATTTCAATTTCAATTTCCAATACACAGCTATGGAGTACATAATTGCACATGAAAGCCAATCGAGTAGGGAAACGTAAACAATTAAAAGCAAATGCTGCCACCTTCGGGGAAATCCAATATATTTTGTGTAGATATCATGGGCTCTGTGATTGAGTATGAAATTCAAACGTCGCACACTGCCTGATAGTGCAGGAGTGTAAACTTTGCGTCCAAAGAGTTAAAAAAGAAATGAAAGAGAAAAGGTGCAAACCTGAGATAGCTTGAGCTTCTTGGAATCAATCTCGTCTCGATTTTCTTCCTCTCTCTTCAGCTCTTTGCTCTTATCTGGTATGGGAATATCCTTGATTCACGCTGTCCTGCTTCAATGGCTTGGGAGAGCCCTTATCTGCACCTTCTTGCTTAGGAAAGTCTGGTTTCCTGGCGATAGGGGGTTTTGCTGGAGATTTGCTGGGGGATTTTGGTAGGATTTGAACTTTAACAGGTGACTTAGAAATACCTGAAAAGAAGAATGAAACAGGAATGAAGTACTGAGGGGTTAGAGGCTGAGTTTCCTCACATTCATCTCACCTATCTTCACTTTTTTTCTTATTTATTTCATCTCTTTCATCCGATCTCTTTCTCTACCATTCTCTTCTTTGTCCATTTTACTTCTTCATTCCCAGTATTTATCACTTCCCCTTTTAAGTCAATCTTTCTTTTTAGACTAACTCATGATGACTCGTCACATATTTATCTCTAATAACCAGTGCTTAATGATAGGTCCCAATTCCTAACAGATCTATATAAAGTAGCCAAAATACAAATGCATACAAATCAATGTAGGAATACTAAACTACTAAAACTACACACTAAAACTACTAAAAGTGAAAAAGTCTACTTGAGCCTTGACTCAGCAAAAACGAAAAACAATTTCTCTTCAATACAACAACCTCCAAATTATTTTTATTGTGAAGTGAAATGAATTGGATTTTCATGACTTGGAGACTTTTTGTCTACATGAAAAAAACAACAACAAAAAAACAACAACAAAAACACCTTGTTACACTCTGCAAGGGGAGAAACAAAGTGGGTGTTTCTGAACTGTAGCTGCAATACATCTAAGAACCCTACTTACTACCACCGAGATTCAAAAAACAGGATATAGGACACCAATGAGGCAAACAACTGAGAGTAATTAACAATAGAGAGGATGCCAGGTCTCCTTACATCCCTAATAAGATGCTTCCTCAATCACTCCTGTCGCTAATATAATTAGGATAGCAGAGCTACCTACATACTAGCCCATTTAAGCACAGATTTCTCTGTTCTTCTTGTTGTAAATGGTCTTGTTTCTTGTTTGTTTTCTGCAGGCTGTTCTTCTTGTTTTGCTTTTTCTTTAGATTTTTTTTCCCTGATCGATATTGTCATGGTTATCTAATTTCTTATTTGTTAAAGGTAAATGTACATCAAATTATCTTGGTTTTATAATTCTCCGTACACACCTGTATGTTTATCTGAGTTTTTGCTCAAATTTTCATCTCATACAGAATGTGTTGCTATATATACCCACGTTATAAGAAAAGTTTTGTTTGTAATATTACTACATTTATTACTATATGTATTTGAATGTTTTAGGTTCATGGTGTATAGATAGATATAGTGCTGTATTCGTATTTGTATGTACAGCGCCATGAGCATCATGCCTCATGGCAAAATCTAAAGACATATTTGTTTGTATGGTAGTTAATTAATCTTGGACAGCTGTATGTAAAGCGTATTGATCATACAAGTGGCAGTTTTTTATTATTATTATTACTACTACTATTATTACTATGTCTAATGGACCTGGGCACTTCATAAGAAGTCACTATTATCATACATGTATTTCTAATTTCATATATTTACTTCTACCTGTCATACTGTCATAGGAACATTTAAAAAAAAATCAATTCACTATGAAAGGAGACAGCAGTGACGGCGCAATCACCTTCTTAATCTGGACATCCCTTTGACCTCATGTCTTGAACCCCTTTGTTTACATGTTTACATTCAATAAGGATGTCTAGCTACTTGTATGCATGTAACTGTCAGTGGTATTCTAAGGAAGATAGAATGTGGGAAGAATGTGATAATTGGATGAAAGACATACTCATAGCTTTAAAAGGTTCTACTAGATATTGACAAGCTAGAAATCTTTTCTGTCAGGGGTTAGGGTTAGGGTTAGGGTTTCTGATTCACTTTTCCAACTTTTTTCCTTTTCAAAAAACTTTTCCTGTTTCTCTTCAAGATGACTATTTTCTTTACATCTTCTTTCTCTTTACCCTCTCTTCTTTTTTTCCATCTTCCTTTTATCTATTTGTCGTTTTCTCAATCTTCTTTTCATCTTTGGAAAAATTGGAAAAGGCCAAAACTGATCACCGGGATTGTCCAAAAGTACATGAATAAGGTTGGATTTGAGTAGAATAAAGAGAGATCCCGACTCACTGCTTGGTGTTGGAGCTGGTGCTTTTTTCTTCTTCATTAATTCTTGTTTCCACTGTGGTACATTAGGTGTTGAGCTATCTGCTTCTTGTTTTGGTGTACTGGATGATGACCTGCAGATAAACAAACACAGATTTCAAGTGAATGAAAGAGAACGATGACATTTTAATGACGCATTGCATCTAGAGTAGTACTTGAATATGATTTACGATGCCATTACTACCCCAACCACTGGATTTTATGTCTGGACGTAAGTGTGCACTATTCTCCACTACGCAAGGAATATACCTATCTTATTTCTACCATCCACATGCATGCGAGCAGAGAAATTGCAGTCGGACTGCCACGCATATCAAAGGCGCTTATTTTACAAAACTCATATGCACGGCCAAACTGAAGATATGAATATTCATAAGCGAAATATACTTCAGAAAAATGCCAATATCTACATCGTCTCAGCACGGATTACTATGATTTATGGCAGAAATGAAAGAGGGATGGTTGCTCTACCTATTTCATTTGAAAACTAAATAATTTAAAGAAAAAAACTTTTTGAAATATGTAGATCAATTCCGTGTTGTATTAAATGGCGTAATCTGCATGAAAAGGGGTGAAGAAAAGTAGGTCAGATATCTTGCTGCAAGGTATTTTTAAGCTTAATTTGATGGTGATACTCTACTCTTTAATGATTTACAAAAATTGTGATGATTTATAATTTAATCGGTCAGGAGCGAGGCAAAATCAAGTATGGTACAGCTTTTTCTCGAGCAAAGTAAACATTTTACTTAATGACGCAACGTGATTGGTCCAAAGACTATGTCGGTAGTTCCTGATTGGTCCGTTCCGCAATCACATCACGCGCATCCCTGATCCTCAGGCTGGGCCCTTGCTATTGAGACATCATCAAAATACCTCAGCTAGGCAGTTCAAAGAGCAGCAGCGCACAACAAGCACCCGGGCTTAAGCTCGCACGATTACTGCTCAAGAGGCTTTCTCCACAAAAATTTGCTCACATAAAGCTTTATTTTCTTCGACTAATACATTTTGCTGCAAATGACTTTTGACTTCACTGTCAGTGCCAAATATCAAACTCCACAATCATCCACTTTACCTATATTTTAATGCTTTTATCAGGTCAGGGGGGGTGTAACATAAAACATACAATCAATCTTACGATTGATATCAATCGTAATTCTATGGCAAACCATGTACTAAAGAGATACAATTGATTGTAAGATTGATTGTATCTCTTTATGTTACACCCCCCAGGAGCGAGGACAAAGTAAACAAGGGTTACAATGAGTTCTAAAAAATAACCAAAATTTCAATATATTTGAACTGAATAAAAAGTATCTAAATCTGAAGAAAAATAGTAAATCTATATATCATACTAATGAGCAAATGTCAATGAGAAGGACAACTACATTAATTGAACAGCTTTAGCAGTGTTCTCAATTCAGAAAAAATTTCCTGAACCCTTGCAAATATGTCTAAAACTCTTGTGAAATCTCGCGAGCACGAGTTCAATTTTCAGTGAATGAGAATCTAAGTAAAATGTGCTGATTTGCCTCATCAACTTCCGCGTGGCGGTCTGACTGATTGTAAATTGGCATTTCATCCTCCTAGATTCCCCTTTTCTCAAGGGCTAAGAGAGGGAAACACTGAGAGAGGGCACCATTTGACCTTGTTAACTATCCGCAGGACTTCAAAACAATTATGATAATAAAAAAACATGTTTGCAATCTCACACATAGTACATTGATTCTCTTTATCAAACCCTCACTATGAACATGGCGGACAAAGAAAGCGGACAAAATAAACAACCTCTCATTCTACCCTTCACAATGGTTCTGGTAGTCAAAAGAACATCCCTTCACAGCTATTATGTTTAATCATGTAGTTCCAGGTGAATATGCATGTGACACCTGTTCCACATATTTTAGACAATAGTAGTGAAGGGATGTTCTTTTGATTATCAGAAACATTGTGAAGGGTAGAATGAGGGGTTGTTTATTTTGTCCGCTTTCTTTGTCCGTCATGTTCATAGTGTCATCCTCCTAGATTCCCTTTTTCTCAAGGGCTAAGAGAGGGAAATCTTGAACCTTGCACCATTTGACCTTGTTAACTATCCACAGGACTTCAAAAGAATTATGATAATAAAAAAAAAACATGTTTGCGATCTCACACACAGTACATTGATTCTCTTTATCAAATCCTAAAAAGATTGGGCTATTTCGTAGGTATGGGGGGCCAGGGGTCCTCAATTTCACTGCAAAATTTTGCACGGACCTTGAGAATCGTGTACGAAACACAAATCTATCATTATTTTACATTAATCTTTATCTTTTATGTAATATCATGATTTATGTAAATTATAAGCATTTATACATATTTTGAGTGATAATGAAGTACTGAAAGGCCCAGGAGATGAAATGCAGGATGTTCTTATAAACCTCAGCGATTGTCCGTTTTCAGGATGACAAGAGGTCACAAAAGGTTATGTGACTTAATAGCAGTATGACTGATTTTTGGAAAATTGGTATATTGGTGTAACAAAAATAGTTTCAATCATAAAACTAAGGTCATATATTTTCTTTATAATCTTTTCATCATAAATGCAAAGAAAAAGAATTACAATGAAAAAAACAAAACAAGAATAGAACATACGGAATAGGAGGAAGTTTCTTTGTTTTGCTGTTTGCCATCCAGGACGGTGTTTTGGGTGTGGTCTCTGATGAATCGGTCTTCGGATGAAGGATATCTGAGTTCAACTTCTCTTCTTCTTTCTTTGTCTCCTTCACTTCAGGTTTGGGTTTAGTTTTCAACTCCTTCAGCCAAGCAGGCTAACAAAACAAACAAAAACCACTTTAGATTATTGGAAATAATGATACATATCAAACATAAAATGATATATAGATTTTTACACAAACCTCACTGGATCAAATTACTCATAGTTAAGGACTTGTTTGTGTTGATCATACCACTTAACGTTTCATGAATTTCCACCAATGTTTGAATAAAAATCCACTTCAAGCACAAATCTATTTCATTGTTTTCATTTTTAAAATTCAATTTACATCAACTTATATTCTATTGTGCACTATGATAGACAGCATACAAGCTACTGGGAGTACATGGAAAGTGAAACAATGGGTCCCCATTAACCCAATTCTGGTAATACATTCACTGCATGAAAATCACTTATTTCATTAAATATTCTAACATGCATCAAATGTACCTGTGAAGGCTCCTTGGTGGGTGTGACCTGAGAGACTGGGCGTGGCTTGGCTAGTGGTTTAGGTTTATTGAGGATGGGCTTGGTAGCTGTAGTGGGAGGAGCCTTTGATGCAGGGGGAGGGGTCTTTTTTAGAGAGGATAAAGGTGTTGTTCTTGTTGGCTCTGATTTCGAGGCAGTCACTTTAGATCCCTCTACAGACATCTGGAAGGGTTTGTTTGGTGTACTTGTTGGTGTTTTCTGGCATTTACAGGATGAGGTGATACAAAGGAAAGAACAGAAAAAAAAAGTTATTTCACAAACAGCTACAAGAACCGTCTGACTGGAGAGAAGGACCATCTCAATGCAGAAATAACAGTCCGTATGTAACAGGATGAAGGCACACTTGAGGCCTCTTCTCTTCATTCATGAATAAGTACATCATGTGTCAATCTATGTACATATCATACTTCCTTCAATGAACCTATATAAACACATCAAGCTCCTATGTACCATCTAATGACTATCGCATTCCAAGCACATCCTTCAGCCCCATTCTATCAAATTTGGCTTTTCATAGATGTCCAAGGGACTATCCACAGATCTCTACTCATCATGTAAACTATAAATGTCCCCTCAGAGGACTGAGGATGTCTTTGCCTTGGTTTGCCTCATCTCTGAATAAAATCAAAGATTTTGTACAGGGTTCGATGTAACGATATGGGGGAAGGACGCCCAACAGTGTTGGGTAGGTAAACTGACGTGTGACAACTAAGTGGGAGAATGAGAAAATTGAAATAGGGATCTCTATGAATTTTTTCTTTTAAAAAGGAAAGTAGCTTGAATTCCGCAAGAAGCAACAAACAAAAAAGGGGGTATTCAATAGGGAACAGGCAGCTACCACAATTTTTTAATACTGGCTATTTTATACATAATTATTTTTGAAAAGGTTTATTGTTTTATTTTTTTAAAGATATCAAAAGATGAGTACTATATCAAAATATGGATCATACATGCACCCACATTTAGGTATGTGTATGTCTGTGGGTGGGTGTATGTGATTAGTAGACCAATGTTCAGTGATTCTTGTGAATTCTGAAAGGCAAATAAAACATTTGAAAACGATAATTATGTATATGTTTTTTGCTTCAAACCAAATTTGAAGTCTCTTTCCTTTTCTGAATCCAGAGACCCACAGAGAACCCTGGTTTCCTTGTTGTTAGAGTATTTCATCCCCACGGCTCATCTTCTCTCATTTAATAGTTTATACACAGTCGGTGCGTCAGCTTACCTACCCAATGCTGTTGGGCACCCTTCTCCACATGAATGGCAGGCGGTGCACTAAAAACAGTGGAGTGTCCCATTTTTCCTCTCCATAATCTTTGAAAAAATTCAACTTGAATCCCTGAGGGCTGCCTATAGAGACCTAAGTATCATGGGGCCAGGAACTATCCTTTCAGGAGGTTCGATCCTTTATCATGGTCTACCCAATGTCCTGGAAATAACATGAGGCCAAGATCTGTCCTTTATCCTGGACTTCCCAAATCTTTCCTTACTGTTTAATCATGGATCTTCAGAGACCTGCTCAAGGACCTGGAAGCACCATGGAACCTAGACTAATCCTTTCAGGGGGTGTCTTTATCATGTCCTACCATAAGTTCTGAAAACAAGAAGTGATGTAAACAGATCTATCCTTTCAGGGGATATCTTTCCTCTACTATACCTAATACTTCACTTACTTTTAACTTGGATCCTCCAAGAGCTGCTCCAAGACCCGGAAGGACCATAGGACCTAGACCTATTCCTCCTGGAGGTTTCTTCGTGCCTGGTTTACTGGCAGGTTGAGGCGCAGGTGCCTTCACTGGAACCTTTACTTCCTCCTCTTCATCCTCCTCCTCTTCATCTATACTTGATCTCTGTGGTTTAGGCTCTGAGAAAACAATAAACATTCAATCAAATTATTGCACAATGAAATAAATTGCATTCTGCTTACAGGTAAAAGTGACTTATGCGTAGACTAGTCGATACACAAGCATAAAGTCAGTGCATACTAGAGTTACATGTAAGTTCAAGGTGACTCCCATATTGGTTTGATATTAAAATTTTTTTCCTAATACCACTGTCAAAGAAAAGTAATTACATCATATTGGTAAAGGAAATCACTGACAAGAATTTTTACATGCATCTGGGTGCCGTTGCATAAAAACTTGCTATTATAGTAACTTTGCCAACAATGGTAACTACCAAGGTAACGTTGCTCAACAGCCAATAAAAATCTAGTATTCAATGAAAGTTATGATTGATGCTAAGGGTTACTATAATAGCAAGTTTTATGCAACGGCATCCAGGCCTGACTGTATTCTTTTTATCATCAAACACTCAATTGTCCAGCACATGTTGAAGATTCATCATACGTCTCCTAACATTAAGATATCAAAAATATGAAATACTATTTTCTGAGTAATCTGCTTTTTATGAGGATAACAATTAATTTGTATAGATATGCATGCATGTGTATTCATTTCTCTTATTTACTTTGCTCTGTTTTTACTGATGATTGTTACTGAATCAAACAATGCCTCATGGAAGACCACCATGATTGGTGAAACGTGCCACAGCAGGGCTCAACGCAAGCAGGCACCTGGGACACAGTGACCCCATAATTTAGGTCCGGACCCCAAAAATTGAACAATTTTCACACAAGGCTCAATGCATACAAAGCCCAGAATTTCAAACCGGATTCCCTACCAAAAATGTTAGTGTGGAGCCCTGACAACAGTTTTTTAGTCTGCGGTCCCTTTTACTAGTATTTTAGAAGGTCTTGACTTACGTGTAGAGTCCACAAACATCCATTTCGATCTATCTTCGTCTCCTCCTGAGAAGCGTTTAGTCATTGGTCTTCTCTGGGCCAGAGGACCCACTCTACTCAGCCTGGCACGAGACTTCTGTACCTCCACATCTAATGTTTCTTTGGGATCAACACCCTGTAATACAAGAATATTCATATGTAATGAACTTACAGGTTTAGCCCTGGGTTCAGTCAGCATCAATACACCATCTAATACACAATCATTTAGAATATTTATGTCTTTCATAGTATAGCTTTTATAGTATACATGAAATTTACCATCAAGGGGGGGGGGGCATGTTCATGATGACAACTATATTCATATGGTTGACTCTTTGTGATATAAAAAACCCCTTTTACTGCTCTAAATGCATTCTCTACTTCAAAACATGTATATGATTATCGTCAAAATAACCGGATATTTCGTCCAGGGTAAAAAATACCCGGGAGCGACGGTTGATTTCGCCCTCAGCGGAGTGTAAATAGCCCCCTAAAATCATTAAAACTCAATTCTTTGGGGGACCATTTTTTTCACAGCTGCCCTCACCTCAGCTCCGAAAATAAGCAATAAATTCACAAATCATGACCAGAATTAACATATAGGGAGAAAACTGGGATATCAGTAATTCAACATAGCTCCCTAGGGCCTAGAAATAGCTCCTGTAAAATTGTCAATGGGAGCAAGAATAGCTCTCATAGGAAAAAAAAAAGAATTTTTTTACCCTGATTTCATCTCCATTCAAATTAATGTTAATACTGAATTACACATAGACAAACAAGAGAACATCACAAAATGACAATCTATTCTAAAAATGCATGGTACTGACCATGCATTTGATGATGTAACTCAATTCCACGGCTTTTAAAACTTCTTTAAAGATCTACACTCTTAAAGAAAGTAAACTTCAGTTTGTTTTGAGCAAACAACTTGCTTATTTGTATATCAAAACACTTCAATATTCATTACTATAAGGATTCATCATAATATACCATGAATAGAGACAGACTGTAAGATATTTCCTTGTTTCTAAACCTACATGTAGGCTAATGACACCCATTCAGTATCACCATGACAGTTGTCATGTACATGTATACAGCAAAGGTTTTAAACCCAGTGTGATAACAGCAGGGTCTGGTATAGTGCAGATCCACAAAGTCAACAGCTGCACTCCTTATGTTACTAGGTAAAGCACCCATGCAATGTATGTAACCAGTTTTACAAGACTGCCCTACATGTACATGTAGGTTACATCGTATCATATCACTTTTAAATGTGGTCTAACTAAAGGTGTCGCCAGGGCTAACCCAACTCCCTTCCCTTGCCTACTCCTCCCCTATTTGCAAACAGGGAGATTAAATCCATTCTAAAAATATTTGTCCCCCTCCCAACCCTCTTCCTTTCTCCCCCTTTCTCTCCCACCCCACCCCCAACGGTAAAGGTTTAAATCTAATTGGGCTAATGAAGTTTCAGCTATAAATGTATTTATTTTTACACTTTATATTCATTAGCATTTACGAAATGGGGACAAGAATCACCACACCGTTAAAACAAGCTACATCTATCCAAACTAAAATAGCTTTGGCTTGATATCTAGGTGTTAATTAGATACTGTCTGTGAGAGGGCTCTGATCTTGGGATATGAATCACATCACTCTAATCCCTCTCTAATCCCAACTGATCCTATCTTCAAAAATAGACATGCCTAAAATAGGATTGTTACCATTCCCACTCACAACCACATGAGCGTCACCATGTAGAATACTTCAAACAGGACAGCCTCTACATGTATCCACTAGAAGAGAATCCCTTGTTTTGAAAGATTTCTTGATGTTCTTTCAACTACTTAATACCAAGCTGAAGTGACCATTTCCTGCTTCTCACGCAGCACAGTATTTATGTGAAGTACATGGTGTAGATTAAAGTGCCCAGTTTTCCGTTTTCTAAAACGCAATTTCCGTTTTCTTCGGTGTTCTAAACTTCAAATTCCATGTTCTTCTTTGACATGTATAAAACATATGATAAAGCAATTGTAAATAGTAAAAATCTTAGACAAACATGTAACTTATTATTATTATTATTATTATTATTATTATTATTATTATTATTATTATAACCAAAGCTTGGCGAACACGCTAAACACTGTTTAGTTTGATCCAAATTTCTTGTTGATGCACGCTTTTGTTTTATTGGATTTTGCTTCGTTTTTCATGTTTTTCACTGTATTTTTCATAATTCAAATTTTTTTGGCCTGAAAAATCTTGTTTTCCGTGAAATTCTGTGAATTCCATTTCTTCCCAAATTCCATGAAATTTTTCCTTTTTCCGTATCGCGGAAAACTGGGGACTTTAGTGTAGATATGTACTTCACCACTATGCTTATCTTCATCATTTATACATGTGAGTAGAATCTACATGATCATAAAGAAAAATCCAAGATAAGGGCTGAAGAACGGCTTTAGAAATGACCATATTTCTTCCAAAGAATTAAATCTAAAAATGCATAAATCCACGCATTATCAAGCACAAGACTATTAAAACTACTGCCTAGTTTTTTTCCTTGAAATCAAATTTGTTTTTTTTTAAAGAAAACAATAATAAATTTAATTCAGACACACAATGAACAGATCTTACCAGTTCTGCTAGGAATGTTTCAAAATCTGGAACATTTTCTTTCTTCTTTTGTGGACTTTTTTCCGATTTGCTTGCTGCATTACCCTGGAATATTGACAAGATGAAGAGGAAAAACATGAATGACTATCAACCTTCTCCTACAAAACTTCTATATTCCACTTCTCATATATGCATGCAATATAACCGATACTTCAATGATAATTCTCATTCAGTTGACAATAGTATTACATGAAACTCCTGGCTAGGAAAGTAGTTGTGTCTGAATAGTGCCAAATAAGCATATCATGTGAACAGCAATGTGGGTGCATATGTACACTGTACATATATTGTGGAGAGCTGTGCACAATGCAAAGGATAAAAACATTTCTCCTATTAAATACAACATAACAGCAAATTGCAATATGAAATTTAACAACAAGCAACTAAAAAAAAAAGAAAAAAAGACTGCTCCTTCTTTCAATCATACAGGTAGCAATTATTCACCAATTGATTTGAATCAGTTCATTTAAAGTGAAAAAAAAAAAACCAGAAAATAATTCCATAAAACTGGGATTAATCACTAGTGCTGTGATTATCATTTATCAACTTGAAGCATCTTGTGCAAGAGACATGACTATTATACTTACACAAACCTTTTGACAGGATACATGTAGCTAAATAAAAGAAGTTATCATACCTCTGATTCAGAAGCCTTTCCATCTGTAGCTGTGACACCATCAGAATCACCAATTTTATCAAGAGTTCCTTCACTAGACTCTACATTTATTTTCACAGGATTTGTTCTTGAGTCTAGCTCACTGTCTTTGGTATCTGCACTGGAATCAATCTCATCTCCTCCTTGTTCCACCTCCTCCTCCTCCTCCTCCTCCTCCTCCTCCTCCTCCTCCTCATCTTCGCCATCTTTCTCCTCCTCCTCCTCCTCCTCCTCCTCCTTCTCCTCCTTCTCCTCCTCCACAACAACATCATCCATAGTAACTGATTGGCCTTTATCAACATCATCATCAATCCTAGGAATCAAATTCTCATCGCCATCTTCAATGTTCTTCGCATCTCCATCACCGGGACGATCTGCTGACACACTTGCTTCTTCCTTCTCAAACTCGGTTGTTAAATCTTCCGGTTCCTCATCGTCAATGTCGCTTTCACCTGAAGCTGTAGGATCCTCTTCTGGCTCATCCTCAGGTTTGGCCTTGTCCTGGCTGTTCAAGTCTGTGACTAGGATCTCACCGCTCAATGGATCAGCCATGACGGTAGACGATGTGTCTTCATCCAGAGGAAAGGGATTATACGCTGGAGCAGTGGTAGTAGTATCACTCAACTCTAGAGTGTCATCAGGGTAATCATCCAGCAGTCGCGTGTCACGGATCTTTGTCACAAATTCATCCTGAAACATAATTCGTGCAATGAATGGGTGACGTGTGAATGACTGTGAACAAAGCATGTCATAATCAACATAAAAAATAAAACTTGTGAAACAGTGTGTTGATTTAGCCTGTACATCTACATTTTAAAACTTATTTGCAATTCTTAATTCATTGTAGGAATTCATGAAAAGAAAGTGGAATGTAGCAAAATAAAGTGCTTTACATGTATCTGTGTGAAACACAACTGTCATTCTAATTGATTTTATTTCCAAATGAAATATACTAATCAATAATAAGCAGTCAAACTGAGGCAATTTATGGTCTTATCATAAAGTACCATCACGCATAATGAGAAAGGTCTGATTAGCAAAATTCATTTTCAGAATGTCATTTTCATAATGTGCAATGTACAATTATTGTGAAAACGAAGACCTCTATTTTGCAGTGCGGTGTTGCTAATTGTCTGTGTTGCCATGCCTTAGCAAACATTGGTGATTTGACAGAGCACAAAGGCCAAGGCCTGGTCAAGCAAGTAGCGTGCCAAAGTATGTTTTTTCCTTCCTGATTTTTATGCAAGACTAATAGGTCTATTATAACTCCCACATATACATGTATGTACACCACTTACTCATAACCCGAGTCTAGATACAACTCACGGTGTACAGACGTTTGAAAAGGTGATGCATTTATTTTTAACAATATTTGGTTCAGTCAGTCAGTGGTTGCAGAAGGAGTCTCAAAATAAAACCAGGTCCTAAGTACGTACTTCCCAAAATAGGTCACTGGGACAAACCAGGTGCAAGCTCACTGTCGATATGAATAAAAAATTGATTCCAAATAATTTCAGTTATCTATGGAGTGCATTCACCATGGAAAATGAAAGAAAAAAAAAACCCAACCCAACCCATATTGAGCGATCAAAAACCTCCCATTTTTGTATATTCAAGAATACAACATCTTTGAGTAATAAGTCATATAAAAGAATTTAAAAAGAGCATCCAAGTACTGCAGTTTTATCCAATATGTCTCAAAAAGACAAATTTGGAAAATCTACATGTATAGGATCTAAGATGAGCTATCGCTGAACAGAGAACACGGAAATTCAATGATTATACAAATCAAACCATATTCAATTATCAAACTGAATCAGTCATATTCAAAATTTCAATGGGATGTACGCAACTGGCATATTCACGAACACTTACCGTTATACATGAATGCAGCTTTGATAAGAACATGATGAAGTAAGATGTAAAAAGGGCAACTACGTAGGATATGAGTACTTCTTGCTGCTATAACAAGGTCTGACCACTTTACCATTCAAGTTCATGAATAAAAAAAACAACTACCACTTCATGTTATGGCCTTCAATGTCTTTGAACACAGAGAAAATGTTGTACAATTATAGCTGTCTGGAGTGAGAAAGGAAAAGTACTTGGTAAATACATTGTACACCTCAAAATCTCAAATGGATCTCTGGGAAGAACAAAACACAACCTCCAAATTCATCAATTTTCACAGTGACAACAGACTTCAAAAACATCCAGTTACAGCATACAGACTGTGCATAGTCAAATAAAAATCAAGTTCTTGCTGTATCCCAAATCACTGAACATTTGATTGGAATTGAGCAGCAGACAGACGGATCAACTGAAGACAATATGTCCACAGTGAAAGTAGGTTGAAAAGCAGCTCTTGAAGTGCTTCTATCAATATCAAAACCAACTTTGTGAATGGCTCTACATTTATCACTGTGATTCTGTGAATAGATTTGAGAGAATTAATAAAGCAGCTATTGGAGTCTCGAATGCAGTCACAGACTGAGAAAGGAGACGGCAGAGATCATGAGTAGAGTCAGAAGATTGAAAACTTGTTAAAGCCTATCACTCACTGCTGAAAGGAAGTTATTGACAGAAGGTTTTATAAGGCTTACGTGCATGCAATCAGAGGAAATGAGATGGACCTTTTCTACAGCTCTATTTACGTAGTTTCCACATAGAGCTCTTTCAAAACTAGACTTCATGCAAATGGTGATGACAAGGGAACATTTGCATTGTTTGCAGATATCTTATGGAATGAAAAAAAAAAAGTGAAGCTGGCAGATGCTAAAGCCAATAAACACGATGTACATATACGGTAGTCATCTTCCCAGAAAATCTACATGTATTCCTCAAAAACATAGCATTGCTACATCTCCACTAGCAATATGAATACCAGTACAGAAACTTGAAGACATGATCAGTGAACAATCTTCGTGCAGTTTGAAAATTTCTCGAAGCAAGATCGCAGCATCTCTGGTGATCTTTCTTTGAAGAAAAAAAAATGCTATCGGATAGCTAATATGAATGAGCAGGTTCCACTTTTCATATGACCAGACATGAACACAGCCTTAAAAATAAACACAATCCTAGAAATTAAAAGCTGATGACATGCCAGTCTCTTCCTTCAATCTTCATTCTCTTGAATAGTGCAATTATATTAGCATAGGCCTCAAGCCCTGGCCTTGGGAAACAGCTTTAATTTTTTTCTTTAATATATAGAAATGAATATACTCTGATCTCTTTCTCTTTATTTTTCTCCAAAATCTGTTTTTCCTGAAATTTAATGAGAGTTCAGATTGCTGTGTACATGTAGATGTTGCTTTGATAATCCCTACATCATACTTTTGAATTGTCTAGCGATATACATGTAGCGGAAGAGTCTTTTCCCCTTTTGTAAAATGATGCGGGTATGAATAATGTCATGTAATTGGACTTTGAATACCATTAAATCAGACCTCATAATGTCCAAAAATTAGACCTTTTATATTAAGCACATGTACATGTACAATGTATGCTGACTGTCACATACCACATGGATATACAATGCATTATCTGTGAGTGAATTTTAATCTGTAAAATATATTGAAAGCACATTAAATTAGGTCAGCTTAACTGCTTTGCAGATATAAATTGTACATATACATGTATCATGACATGGTTAATTTCATAAATGCTAAATAACACATGAACATCAATAATGGGCAGTGATGGTCAATGCCACTGGTGATCAGTGGTTATCATCCTGTCAGAAACTGACCACAATAGAACAATTGTATTAACCTAATTTCACCTGCTGCACTGTCAGGTGGCATCCCAATAATTTGCAGTTGAATAAAGACATATAATCACCCAACTCCATAAAATATGGATCAAAATCTGTGCTGGGCAGGAAATTTACCTTCATTCATACCATCCAAGGTCTAAGACAAAAGGATCTATTTTAGGATCTGTGTCATGGTGTTTACACAGCAACCCACGTAAAATCAATGATAATGAGTCCAGAATTCAGGATTGCTCAGCATTCTCTATGCTTCTTTTATCAGTTGGTAATTGTGAATGTGATTCTTTCCTGGTGACTTGTAGTTTAGTTTGAAATTTTTTTTTTGCCAGTTTGTGGAATTTCTCTGATCATGCAAACAAAATCGCATGTCATGACTTCTTTGCGTCTCTCTGCATTCAACCAATTTTAATGGATGGAAGAACAAAACATTACAATTTTATAACAATTCAGCACAATTCAACCATGTGAAACACTGTCAAGATTGTCTGTTATATTAACGATAAGTCTATGCTTCAGTGCAATTGACATTCATGACTGGCATTTGTGGAATGATTGCCTTTGTACTTTGTACCAATTCATCTATTTACTTGTTTATTTATTATTTCATTTACTTTACTTTGTTATTATTACAGATTTTCTAGCAGGATAATGAGAGCATGCAGAGAAGAACTCTTGTGTGTTTTCCCTAGCCACACAGAGTCAACACAAATACTGTTCACTTTCATTTGGTTCTCTTTGTTATCCATAATACTGATACAGTAGTCCGTTACTCCCCCCCCCCCCCCCCCAATATAATAGAACAGCAACAAATATGTACAGTGATGTGCATTCAAGATGCTAACATGAATAAAAGGTTAAGAAGTGACACATCCTATAATCTGAAAGAAATTACTCCTTGCTCTATACATTGTATTCAACAGATGGCCATGGAAACACAGCTTAATGAAATACGTCTTCATATTACATGATGTGAGCTTTTCAAAGTGACTACATGAACATTGTATCTCTCATGACAAATTACCCATGTTATGTAAAATCGAAAGAAGGGAAATCTTCATCATATGGTGGTCTACATGTCATGTACATGTATGATCCATGCTTTCTACTGTATGTTCCTTCTCTTTTTTCTTCTTTCTCTTCCTCCTGATCTTTTTCTTTCTTCACTTCTTCCTTTCTTCTCCTCCTTCTTTTTCTCTCCTCCTCCTTCTTCTTCATCCTCTTCCTCTCCTCCTCCTCCTCCTCCTCCTCCTCCTCCTCCTCCTTCTTCTTCTTCCTCCTCTTCCACTTCTCCTCTGTCTCCTCCTCTTCTTCTTTTTCTTTTTCTTTTTCTTTTTTTTTCTGTATGACCTGGAAAGCTTTCCATTTAAGGTTGCTAGATCTATACAAGTACATATACAGTATGTGTGTATTCGGTGTATTTATGTAGAAGGTTGTAACATTTCCTATTCTTCTATTTTAATGTTGTTTGACTTATTGTCTGAATTTGAATAGACAATTGATAATTATAAACAGGAAAATATTTTGAACCTCATTGTGTGTAAGGATTTTGAACACCCATATTTTTTTTCTGTTTTTATTGATTCAAAGAAAGGAATTACAGATCAAACAATGAGAAAAAAAAAGCAAAAGGAAGAAGAAAGATTCATTAATAGCTACATTTATATGTACGGTATATAAATTTCTGTACTCTCGCAGTTTTTATCTATTATTTCTCCCCTTGTGCATTCTTTGTTTTATTTTCATCATTTCTTGTCCCTTTATTCTTCTGTTAGTTCTTCTCCGTCTTCTTCTTCTTCCTCTTCTTCTTCCTCTTCTTCTTTCTCTTCCTCCTCCTCTTCTCATTCTTCTTCTTTCTCCTCTTCTTTTTCTTTTTCTTCTTCTTCTCCTTCTCCTTCTTCTTCTGCTGCTTCTTCTTCTTCTGCCTTTTCTTATTAATTTTTTGTACATGTATAGTATAAATTGTTATTCCTTTGATGTTCATGTTCCATGTATTCTAATGAAATATGTTATGTCATTTTCAGATTCAGATTCAGATTAATTTATTTCCACATTTCATTTTTTTAAAAAAGTACATGTAGAAAGGCAATATACAATATATACATGTACATATCAATAGTTGAACACAGAAATGACATTTAAAAAAAAATGAACTGAAATATGAATAATAACTAAGCAGAAAGATAAGTAGCAATAAGGACAAATTATGTAAATGTGGGGGGATTATTTGAAAAGTCAAAGACTTATAACATAACCCCAAATTTGTATTTAAAAGAATGTTTCAAGTTGGGAAAGAAAGACTGATGATAAGGAAAATAATATGTATCGTGTACCAATCCAACTTTTAAGGTGCAATAAAGAATAAAGAATACTAAAACAAATCAGAAAGAGGAATTTCATCAAATTTAAAGAGAATGTCAGATAGAAAGGTTAAAGAAAATATATTACTGCTCATTTGAATAGAAAAGTCTACATTAAAAAGTATCAAAGGAAATATAGATAGAATATTGAAGCATTTTCAAGTAGCTGAATGAAGCATTTCTCATACCTGGTACATGTACATGTACATGTAGGTGAATAAATTATTTAGTCAAAACCCTTGTCAGATACGTACAAGACAATCTTATCAACTAAAGCAATTTTCAGATGTTCTTTGAAGGAATAAAAGACAATTTTCTTATTCTACATGTATTTCTGCCATCAAACCCATTTGTGACAGGAATTACTTAAAGCCTAATTTGATCAGCTTTTATTCTTCAAATTGGCAACACCAACATTTTTCTTTTATTGCTACATTTTCTTATGAAACATCATGTATCAGAAATAAATATAAATCGACAGAATGTATGATGAGAAGTCAACAAGTTGCTAGTTTGAGGGAAAAACGGTAATTTTAACATTTTCATTGCATTGCCAATTTAAGGATTTTAATGCTTATTTTCCTTTAAAAAAATTCAGCATCAAACAACAAATATTGATGCAATGAAAATGGGCACAGTAAGTGTAGAATTTTTTGCTCTTTCTGCTCATGTATTTGG
Source organism: Echinometra lucunter (assembly GCA_029962745.1). Lineage (NCBI taxonomy): Eukaryota > Metazoa > Echinodermata > Echinoidea > Camarodonta > Echinometridae > Echinometra > Echinometra lucunter. The sequence continues at coordinate 1,981,659 of CM057154.1, forward strand.
TATGATTTTTAAGGCTCTGCATCAAAAGTTATTAGACCAAACCACAAAATGTGGACTCTCTGTCACGAATGGGTTAAAAACAAAATAAAATAAAAACAGCAGAAAATGTGAATGTGATTTCCGCTGGTCTTTGTGTTCCCAAGCTTTCACTCAGCAGAGTACAGTAACAATTCATCATGAATGGAATGTCTGTCTGAAGGAATACAAAGGAGGATGATTAGCAAGGAGTATGGGTGGATCGTTTCAAGAGGAAATGAGTTGATCTTAGGTTTACTAGGGTGATGTAGTGTTCCTCCTCGAATGACTAACAACTCTTTACTTTCTCACAGACTCTATGTTCTACCCATACATATCTCTACACATATGTACATGTAAAATGCATCCATGTTCCACTGATGAATTTCTTCAAATGCCAGAAACTTAACTTCCAAAAGAAAGACAATTTTTCATTTTTGTACAATTACAAGATCACATGTATATTCACCTCACAGTAGGCTCACAGCTCTGGAGGCATAAAATTACACCAGAACAGTGTATCAAAATATCTGCATATCAGTAATCATCATGTGTTCCATTACATATTTAGGAATTAAGCCTTCATCCATATCATTTCCAATGATTCTTGTTGACAATAAGAAACCCCCTATCTAGGCTAACCTCATAATTATCTAGGTTATTAGTATTACTAGTTGAAAGTAATGTTTACCATCAAATTAGGGTGGATGAATACTGTCACATTCACAGTTGGTTCCAAATTCAAGTAATGACATTTTGTACTACTCAGCACAACGGTACCATATTTCCTGTGTTCAGTGATTTCAATGCTTAAACCTTCCTTCACATTCTCTGACATCACTACAGGAGAGTATAGCTCAGCTAGTGGCCTACAGATATTGCCCTAGAGCTGACCTGGTGGGAAGCATAATTCAAATACATACAATCTACAGTTAACCCATTCATGACAGAGGGTCCACATTATGTGGTTTGGTCTAATAACTTTTGATGCAAAGCCCTAAAAATCATACCAAATACATGAGCAGAAAGAGCAAAAAATTCTACTCAAACTGTGCCCATTTTGGTTGCGTCAATATTCGTTGTTTGATGCTGAATTTTTTTTGAAGGAAAATAAGCATTAAAATCCTTAAATTGGCAATGTGATAGAAAATTTAAAATCACCGTTCTCCCCTGCAAATTGGTAACTTTTTGACTTCTCATCATATTTTCTGTCAATTTATATTCATTTCAGATACATGACGTTTTATAAGAAAAATGTAGCAATAAAATAAGAATGTTGGTGTTGCCAATCTGAAGAATAAAAGCTGATCAAATTAGGCTTTAATTAATTCCTGTCACGAATGGGTTAACTACAGGAGTATAGCTCAGCTACATGTACATGTAGTGGCCCACAGATATTGCCCTAGAGCTGACCTGGTGGGAAGCATAATTCAAATACATACAATCTACAGTTGAACACTATGGAATCCCAGATCAGTGTAGAAGCTTTACAGCAAACCTAGACAGAGTTCAAGAGCTATGTAAACACTATAAACAATGGTCACCCACAGCTATTTCAAATAGTTGTATACCATTCAATAATTACCACACAACAACCAGGGCTCACATCAAGCAACATTCATGGTCATGGTGATACAATGCATGGTGAAATTGACTTTCTAATTTTATGGGATGTAATTCTAATCCCTTACATGTACAGTAGCCTACATCCTGCCTGGCATCATTGGAATTTACCCAAGTACATGTACATGTATACAGGCAATGTGAACTTCCAAAATGCTTCTCTAATTCAACTACACATTATTTTTTTTCTAATGACAAATACCATGAACATGGACTGTATCAAGCCTCCGTTATACAAAAAGCAGAGCAGGCCATACACCTTGGTGGTTGTGAATACGAAACAATCAGCTATTTCTTAACCACGTAAAGTTCATGTAAAATTGCAGGTGTTGCCTAGTTACCAGCTGAGTATAATGTAGAATCTACACAATTATAAACCCGTAGCTATACTATGAACTTCATCAGATGTATTTGGTATCTTTCATCATGAGCTGAATGAAAATATTTAACAAAATACTGTCAAATTGACATGAACTTTGTAGGGGTCTGTGTGCACTGACTGGGATGTTAAGTTTTAGAAAGTTTTTTGTGCATAGGGGTTGAGTGCATATTCAGCATGGATAGATTTAACATGTAGACACATGGCTTGCATGCACTACCAGACACCTGTTTCAATAGAGTCCTTCATTTTTCTCCAAAACAACTCTGTTTGTGTAAAACACAAAGAAAATACTAATTACCCTTGAGCAAAACAGTACAGCAGTAACAATTTTCAAAGAAATTTAATATTAGAGACGTTATATCTACAATATGTTTAGGTGCATGGTAAGTATTGCACACTACAGGAATATAAATGAGCAAAGCTACAATCCATCATTTTCAAGGCATACATGTACAGTAAGCCTGACTTGGGCCTGCATGAAATCAGAATGTACATTGAATGTAGGACCTGCATTGTACATTTACTGTATGTACCAGTATATTTCAAAAATTCAACCTTTTTGTCCTATTTTACTGCCATGAAAGCATTTGAATACTAAAGGATTAGAGAAAACACCTAAGGTCACTGTGTCAAATCAAGAAAAGCCCTCTACACTACAATGTATACAATAAAGAATGGTGAATATATGTACATGTTGTTTTGATATGAAATGGGGCAGTTAACACATTCTGTGGTCTTAACAACATGTACACATGTATAAATATGTGTGTGTGGGTGTGTTTATGTGTGTTCTGAAAAAAAAAAAGGTTATGAAGAGTGGCCGTTGCAAGAATATATACCACCAATTAGGACCAAGCTTTCAGGCATCTGCCCTTCATCAGGATCACTACCGTTAGTAAATCACCGAGAATGATCCCAATTATACATGTATATATATACTTTACAATACATGCACCTAAACATATTGTAGATATAATAACGTCTATACATGTAATATCAAATTTCTTCAAAAATCATTACTGCTGTAGTGCTGTTGTGCTCAAGGGTATACATGCATATGCATGAATATTGTCTCTTTTTTGTCTTTAAAGTTTTTCCAGAATAATTTCATCATCCCAAGATTCCCACTAGTCTATAACTCTGAGGAATAAAAATCAGCTTTAGAGAGTTTACACCTTAGTAAATCAACATACACAGTAGGCTAAGTAAACACTCACATGCTGGGAACAGAGTACAGTCAAACTTGCTTCCTATGACAGAAATCTCAATCAAACATGATTCACAGGAACCATGCATGCTAAATCCATAGATCTACTAAAGTATAAACACCGTCTTCTCTGGAAATTCAGTCTATTACAAGTTCCACTGCAGATACTGAGCAAAGCGTACATTCAATATCCTAGGTATCTGGTACCTACTCGCATTACAACCCACCTGGTTGATAAACAGAGAAGGAAAGGAGAACAACTTTCTCTTCCTCATTCAGGAAATGCATAGGTCATTGTACAATGGCATCTGGCAACTCTTCAAATTCTACAAAGAGAATTCAAACCTATGGTTCATTTCACTGAAAAAAATAACCAGTCTGAGATTCTATTTTTATCTTCATATGAGTCGTGTCTTATGGTTAGCCTGTTGACTATCAAGTTCAAGTACAGCAGATGGAAAGCTCCCCAGGTAGTGGAGAATGTGCACAGTATATTAATGTGTGTGGAAGTATATATTTTAATGCAGTCACCAAGGTAATAATAATACAGTAAGCGTTTATATGCGTTACAAGAAACCAGGGTGCCGTTGCATAAAACTTGCAATTATAGTAACTTTGTCATCAATGGTAACTTTCATGGAATACTGGATTTTGCTTGGCTGTTGAGTAACATTACCATGGTAGTTACCATTGATGGCAACGTTACTATTACAGCAAGTTTTTATGCAACGGCACCCAGTATTATTATTATTATCATAGTTATTATGAAGTCTGTTCTCCAGTGCAGAAAATCTTAAGCAGGTGGAAACTCTTAAAGGCATTTGTTATAATATTAAAAAAACTCATTTTGCTACTTGAAAATGGGATAAACATAAGGGTTATAGTTAATGTTGTAACCCGCACCCGTTGCGGTACGGGTTAACCTGCCGGTATGCCCCCGATCACGGGCTGCGGGCCGGGCCGAGTTCATTCTCAAACCCGCAGACCGTCATACGAAAAAAGGGAGAAGTAACGACACATAATAAAAACATTAAAAATGAATATAAAATAAATTACAAACCTTCCCAAACAATAAGTAAAATATGGCAGAAAAGGTGTACGGCAAAAACACAAGAGATAGAATAGATCAGAAATTAGCGAGCTGGGATGACCGGAATCTAACAACAAATAAAAATAGATATCGATAGCAGCTATCGATGCGGCCAAAGTGCGCGCGCGAAATTAAAACTTATGGTACATACGTCGTATTATCGTGTGCGCACGGATTTACTTGTGATATCGAAATGAAGCATTTCTTACGTGAGATGGGATCTTGTTTAGATGGGCGTAATGCTTTCAATTTCGAGATCACAGCGGACCCATTTCGTGGTACAAAGTCACCCCAAAAAAACATTCTCTCCGGAATAAAAGGCGAATTTGCAAATTGTAAGTAAATTCAGTTCACTCTAGGCTAGGTTAGTAGTTGGCATATATTTTCCTGATTTGAGCCTGTATAGTGTGGGGATTGCAAAAATAATTTTCATTTTTCAAAGATAAATTGACTTGCGGGTTAAAACCCGACGGGTCAGCGGGTCCCGCTTGCAAATTATTGGATTATACGGGACGGTACGGTTCGGGTTTTCACTTGCGGGTTACAACATTAGTTATAGTATAAAAATACCAGTCTGAAAGTTTTCAAAGAATAATATCCACAGGAAGTATTTTTAAATATTAGAAATATGAACCAATGTTTGAAAAATAAAGAAGGGTCGGTTGCACAGAATAACGTAAGGTGTGCGCATGCGCGCATGGCCCACTGGACCGTATTGTGTGTATTGGCATATCACGCGGAGGGAGGCAGATAGCGGTCTTTTTTAATTCGAGCAAAACAGTCCTCTTATTTATTGTCTCTGAGACCAAAAATAATAAAATCGCGGTTTGCGTCTTACTAACAGTTTTTCATTCCAAATTATGAGTGGTTTTAGGGTTTTTGAGTGCAAATACAAGTACTCATATGCATGCTTCATCTTAGTTTGAGAATTTTTTAAATCGGCTGCTCACAAAGTTAGCCAATGCCTTTAAATTTCTATTTTGATTTTAAGCACTTTAAAGCAGATAGAGTATTCTCAAGTGTCGGTGGCTTAACATATAATTGGACAAGTCCTTCAACTGCACCTTGTTCAACTTGAAAGGTCCAATTGACCTACGTGTACAAGCTCGTCTTCAGCTCTTAGGGAAAACACTTGTACACTGCTTGAGACACATAAATTTCATATAATTTCATATAAATTCTGCATTTTCTTGGAAATCTTATGACTGTTGTTTGATTCTGCAGTTCTTTAACTTTACATTTGTTATATCTCAAAAAAGATTTTGATAATGATTTGACTGCAGGAGGGAGTTGTACTGTAAAATTCTCCAAAGAACCAACACCATAAAACATGTGGTCTACTAGCATCATAACTTTTCACAGAAGAGAGGTGCATCTTGTTGATAAAAACTAGTGTTGAAATCTCGATAAAGATAATCAAGAATTCTAAACATGAGAGGTCTGTTTGAAGAGAAAAATTCAGGTTTCAATAGCCAGTCGTACTGAACATGTAAGAAAAGTAAAAACAGCTTCATATACATAATGTACAAGTCAAGTCTGATTGAGGTCACCAAGGTGTAGTCTAGATGGTCAAGCTCTTTAAAGTGTTGTGTGGTTTCGTGATGTCTTTGTCTTGTACACTATTAGCAGAGTCCCCACGAAGAACCCAACCAAAACAAACCACATGAAATATGTAAGTTAATCTGTGATAATACTGAGTGCGTTTAACTTACCACCTCTTGATCTGGGATGGTTTCCTCGTAATCAAGGATCGCTTTCAGCGTCTTATGGGTAGGATTACTGTGCTCTGGATCCTGGTAAAAAAATAAAGTGAAAACTCGAAACATTAGAACATATTTTGCATGATTGATTTGTATCAAGTTTCCTGTATTATGAAAACCCTTTCTTTGAATATACATATACATTTCTAATCGGTTTATTTTCCTATGCCCCACCCCACTTCCTCTTCTGCAGCACTTTCCCATCATTCCTACATGTACATGTACATGTATAATCAGTCATTCCCTGAGATGTTGCTGGAAAATGGTTTTTAATCTATGACTTACATTTTGAAAATACCAATATAAGTGAAGTGAAATAGAGTTGCTTAGAAGCAAAAGCAAACATAATATATTTTAAAATCTGTGCAGCAAAACATTTTTTCTGATCTTTGAGAAATAGTAATTCCCTAAAGCTATAGTGTACCGTACATTGCTTCTTCTGGCTTCATAACAATTTTTTTCAATCCCTTCTGTATCCATACCACTAATTCAGCAGTTCCCTTTCCA
>CM057154.1:1988742-2043705 GCA_029962745.1 Echinometra lucunter
TACGGGGCAAAGTGGCAAATTAATATTCTCATTTCTCAGTCATATTGAAGATTGGTGCATTGAACATGTCACATTTTGCATATTCACAGGGTGCCATAGAACTTGTGGCCGTGGGTTTTGAACTGGGCCAGCATGGCCAGTAAATAGGTGGATTTTTTACATTTGCGCGACAGTTTTGCACCAATATTTGTAAATTTCCCAATAAGTACTTCACCTATCTAACTGTTAGTCAAATTTAGTATCAAATTAAAGCTCATAGAAAGGTTACCATGTTTCATACAATGATTTGTTTTAATATCTATTTACTTTGTATTAATTAACCTCTGATTAACAAACTATGTGGGGTGGAGGATGATCAGGAGGAGCAAAATCACTAAATATCATTAGATCTAAGACAAGTTATAATGTTCTCGAACAATATTTATTATGGCTTCTTTCAATTAAACAACTCTAGAATAATACTGTCAACTTTGCCTTTATTTACAAATCATTAATCCTTGTAATTTTAGGCCTAATTAGTTCTTAGTAATTAACTGAGTTATTAAGGTGGCACATGGGTTTTGGTCTTCATTACCCCTAATGTATGTCATTTAAGTTGATTTCTTAATTGTTTTTAAAAGATTATCTCAAGTCTATTGATTTAGTGTGATCTTGGAAAAGCTAATAAAGAAACCACCTGCTAATTAATCTAATTAACCAAATTAGTGGGAGCAAAGGGATATGTGGAAAAAACCATACCCTGTTACATGACGGACTTACACTGCCATGTGATGAGTTGTTTGTTTTTAAAACTGTTACCACTGTAACAGTGCTCTTGTATATCTGGGCAAGTATTTAATATTTCATTGTTAGTCAGTTATCAATGACCTTATTACAATAATTTGTAGGCAATGAATGTTGTATATAGTACACTGTCCTGTGGGAAATATTTAGACTTGTTGTAAATGGCATCTGCCAGAGGTTCTCACCACAGCTATAAAGGAAAATGGGTGTAATGACCTGATATTATTTTCATTTGTACTAGATACATGTAATGTGGTAATTCATCATTTGCTTCAATTGAGACATTTTTAATGATATGTAAAGATTCATTACTGATTCTTTCAAGTATGTTGAAAATATTGGTGTGTAAAAATGATTCATGAAAAGGCTTGTGCAAAATTATTTAAATTTTATTGAACCCCATATATGTATGCAAAGGTCTAACTGAGAAGAATTAAAAAATGCAAGAATTAGAGCTGTAGGGTACATCAAACTTTTTTCTCACTTCATCAAACTTGCAAAATATTTTGTATGCTTTTTTGTATTTTGGGTTGTATAACTCTTTAGCATTACCCCCTATGCTATTTTTTAGTGCATTTTAGGAGTCCTCAGCTAATTTCCTTCAAGAAAATGTATACTTTTATATACTTTAGTAAAAGTGTCTGTAAATATTGGTGTTTGAGTGAAAAGATGCACGATTTCTTTGTGATAACACATGTACACAAAACTGGCCCAGTTGAAAACGCATGGCCCTATACGATTGGATGGGCTATGTCACAAAAAATGAATGAATATATGAAAAGAAATTGAAAATGCATTTTCAAAAATGACGACAATGGCTTCTTATTCCAAAGTGTGTTTTGGTTAGGCCAAAAATGGGATGCAATTAGCGGATGAGCCGATGAGCTGTCTGCCTATATTGAATGAACTGCACATGATGTTGATCGCAAGCCAAAAATTTGCATATTGTGTTATAGTCCTGTTCAGTTTTAAAAATCAACACAAGTCTCTCATTTCATTGTGTGAGTGTATTGGGAAGTAGTTTTCCAGCTGGCAGAGATTTACCATATAATGTAAAATGGATATACTTCCCTCATCAGGTTCTGAGGTAACTGGCGAAACCCACATGATCAGCCACTACGGACTGGAACACAGCTACAACAAGTTTTCCACGAAGAAACTCAAAGAACAACTCAGTGCATTCTTGCCACTCCTACCAGGTTAGCCTCCTTGGATTAGATAGGACTTAGATCTTAGTGTTAGATCTCTGGGTTGCTTTGACATGCTTCTAAATATTTAGGGGAAAAGGCATCTTTTGAACTGTTAGCAATCTCTGCAAGCAATAAGCTTGATTTAGATGGTCTTGTACCTTGTTAATAGCAATACCTGTCTCACAAAGTTTACAAACACATGCACAGTAAAAAATATTTTTTTTTTAGGAAAGGAACAAGTTGTAATTTCTATTTTGATGTGTTTATCTTTGTAATGATTAAAGAATGTTTCATTATTTAGTTTAGTCATCATCTTAAGCTTTTGCTTCAGTAGTGTCATGGTAGGTAATATTCAATAGGTACTATGATGATCATTCCTCTTAACCACGCCTCATTTTCTTCAGCTTTTCCTTGTTTTGAGGGTAAAGATGTCATTGTCAACAACATGCTTTTATTTCAGGGAATATTGACACTGTAAGTTCACAGGATAACAGCAGTCTTCAGTCTGTGATTGAGAAGCCTCCAATTACTAAGGAGATTACTCCTTTTACTACGGCCATGTTACAAGGATTCAAACTGCACCCAGGATCTGTGAGTATACTGCTGCATATTGATTAATTCAGATAACTGAATATTGATTAATTCAGATAACTGAATAGGTGTTTGGTACTGCAAAATCGGAAAATAGCATTGAACACAGACATATTTAAGCTTTTCGACATGCACTCATCAGAGTAATTCAGATAAAACAAATGAAGAGTTTGAAGTTAAAAACCGATATATCCATTTTTGTCAAATTGAGATATTTGCAATTAAAGATCAAGAAAAATACAGAAAATAATAAGATAATTTATGTTTCTTTTGACCATAATATCAACAATATACCTTTATGTCAAATTGAGATATTTGCAATTAAAGATCAAGAAAAATACAGAAAATAATAAGATAATTTATGTTTCTTTTGACCATAATATCAACAATATACCTTTATGTGTAATGAGCACTATATCATTTGAAAAGTATTATTTTGTACTATATGACAGTGAATGTACGTCAAAGTTTTTTAGATATTTTACAGCAAATAGACCACTCTACCCTATAAAATTTCATAGAAAAGGTGTCCCACTACATTACTCTCATATCCAGCCATTTCATTTATACGGATGGGCGCCGGTCCCAATGTGGCCGGATAAGCAAGGTTGGACTGTATTGAGATATTGCAATACATATGTATATCACAGAGTTGTCTGTCAACTGAAGTCTGTATTTGATATTTTTAATTTCTACCACAGATACCTGACCAGTATAAACTACTCCATCATCAACCTGCTAAGAAACACAAACACAAGAAACACAAGAGAGATCATCGCATACCAGAACTCAGTGAACCAATGAGTGCAGGTAAACAGTGTTGGGAATTCTGGAGGATATTGAAGGGATCCGGTAACTTTGTGGAGGCTTGATTTAATAAATTGTTGAATTTTGATGTCTGTATTGTATAAAGATATTCAGAAGGATAAATAAACAGCCAGGAAGATAAAGGTTTTCAAATAAAAGATGCTATTATCAAGAGAGCTGTCACTGAATTTTGCCATTTGCAAAACTAACCTGGGTATGCTTTTGTCTAACACATGGTGTAGTCTATGGGATAAAAAAGGTCTGGCACTTTCGGTCACATATATTTCACATTTTGTGAGGCAAATGATGATGATGATTTTGAAGTTCAAGGCTTCAAGTGAAGTTCAAGTGAATTAAGTTTGACATTTGTTTACAGCAAGTTCATTAAAAATAGCCTAGTATTATCTCACAGGCTATTGCATGGTTGATATTTGTTACTCCAGCATTCAGTATTTCTTGCAAACAGTGAGTGGAAAAACCAGCTGCTGCAAATTGAATTACATTCACATGGACTAGACTCATACATTTTCTTTTCTTGTAAAATTAGAAAGAAGAAAGGGCTGGTGGAATACTCCTTCACTTCCAGATGTGTCAAATGCCCAGCTTGAGAGAATGAATTGAATCCGATCCTCGGATGGGACATTAAATGGAGGCCCCATGTAGAGGAGATTCACCACCTTTACATGTTAAGAACCCCACTGCATTATTTGAAGAAGAGTAGGGGAAACCCTGGTGTAGAGGTACACCTACACATCCCACTTAGTCATTTTGGGAGGAGAGACCAGACGGTCACAGCGATTAAGTTTGCTTTTCCCCTCCTAGGCCCAGGTGATGCCAGATACTTACCGGTAATGATAATAATAAGGATAATCATAAACCGGTGAAAGTGACTGTTAACCTTGGAATTCTTGCTCATCTACTATATCTTTCATAGGAGCAGAAGCTGGAGGAGACAATGGCCATGAAAAGAAGCATAAGAAAACCAAGAAACATGGAGACCAAGATGGAGAGAAGAAGAAGAGGGATAAGAAGAAGAAAAAGAAGAAGGTACAGTTGATTTCATTTTCTGTCTTCCTGTCATTCTATGCATAAAGAGAAAATATTTACACTCTTTTACCCATTTTTGACATTTGGTTTGGCTCAATAACTTTGGATGCTGAGCCATAAAAATCATTCCAAGTACATGAGTGGAAAGAGAAAAGAATTCTGTACACCCATTTTAGGTGTGTCAGTATGTGTCATTTGATACAGAATAGTTTTGAAGGAACTGATTGTTTTTCATGTTTGTCAATTAATTCTGTTCACACTGATATTTTGTTTTGTTAAAATGCTGAATAAATAACAATAATAATAACATGGAAGACTTACGCATATCTTTGAAGGGAAGAAAATAAATCATTTAACAGAAGCATTTATACAATAACATGGTAAAGAATTTACCTTTTGTTTATGTTGTGAATAAAGACCCTAAAATTCAACCACTTGGTCAAAACCATGAGCAGTGTGTGCTATTCATTTAAGGGCTTTTCATGGGGTTTATGGTTTATGGTTAGTGTGACATTGTTTTGTTTTATACGTCTATAAAACCCTAATAGATTAAGACACCCTCTGTTTCATTTCTTTTCATTCATGAGGAGTGGACAGTATGACCTTCTACCAGTTACTGTACATGTCAATGTTCAATGATCAGGAGATCTTATTTTTAAAAAGCTGATTTACGTTTTCCGTTTCAAGTGTTTACATTTGATTTAGAATAAGCTTATTGATTATTGTTTGAATCTCTGTCACATTCTCATTTATTCCCATGTTGAATCCCTTTGCTCCTCTGTGTACACACTTCTCTCATATTTTCTTTGATGACAGGCTCGTCAAGATCCAATGCACCCTGGCATGCCTGCAACACACGAGGGCAGTGGACCAGGCAGGCCCTAAAAATATTCATAATATATTAGCAGGATGGATGCAACATAACTCAAGCAAAGACTTCTCAACATCATCAGGATTACTCCTAGTGATTTTCAGATAGATGAGATCAGTATTTTGTGGAAAACCTGACACCTGTCTGTAACTTGGTCCAATCTTCTGGAGTGTGAGACCAGTTTCAAAGTGACAAATCTTGTGTTCTGCATTCATAATGGATATTAAACAAACTGGATAAGTGACAGTAAGAGGTACCTCAAGTTTACTACACATGTACCTCCCACTTGAAATAAAGGATTGCTGAATGGAATCTTCCCGCATGCTTTGCCAGCCCACTTTTAGATCTTTTCAAGCAACTTGGAGGACATGTAATAAACAAGCCGGAATATTACATAGGACCCAGGTCACCCTAGTGCAAGATCATGGTGAAGTTATGCACATCAGGATTTATTCCACATCATCTACAAATCTTTCATTGCAGGAAGAATAGGCTATTATCCACCGAGTGACTGTTTCAACGGGTCCAGACGGCCCGTCCAGCAGTCAGCCTGACCCTGGATAACACGGTCAGGTAGTCCAGGGTGGGGTTCTTTGCCCGGTGATGGACGTGTTGTCGTGGGTCGGGCTGTCTAGGATTCGTTTAAACTACTAAAATAGAGTTTCACTCTATCAGGAGCAAGACTTTAAGAGTCAGTGTGTAAACATGATCTCAAATGTAGTCTGTGGTGTTAATATGGCCCTCACGCTTTCATCACTTAACTAAGCTTTACATTTGTGACTGAGGACTTAAAGTTTCCATGACCTTAAATTGCAGTGTGCTTATCAGTGTACTTTTTGCTGAATATAGTCTTAATCAAAGCGATGTAAGTCACAAAATCTTGTAAGATCTTGCAAATTTCATGTACAATTGTACTTGTCTAAATTTGTACTAAACAATGCTACATTTTGAATGGCATGTTCCAGGGCCTAAAATTCCAATGTGCTTATCAGTGTACTCTTTGCTGTTATTTGGTCCTAATCAAAGTGATATAAATTACAAAATCTTGTAAAATCTTGCAAATTCCATGTACTTGTCTGAAGTTTTATTGAGCAACTTGTGACTTGGACAGAACGAAAGTCTTTTATTGTTTGAAATTATACTTGCTGGTATCCTGAATTCATTTTGATTTTGTTTAGTTCGATCACTTTGTGTAAACATACTTGTAAAGTCATAAATGAAGAGATATATGGATTGTAGCTTTGATCAGACAATGTTATGTGTTTGTAGTGTGAAATCTTGTTATATTCAGCTGACAAGAACTCATTGCGTTTATCACATGGGATCGGGGGGGGGGGGGGGGGGGGATGGGGGGAATAAAAAGCAGTTTAGGTAACTATGTTTTTGGAAATTGAAATCATGCTTTCAGTTGTAGATCTTGTATTCCAAGGAACTTGGAAAGTACATGGAGTTGCAAGCTTGTAGTACATTTGATTACCTCATCTGCCCATTGGATGAAAATCAAATTTTACAATTTCTGTGTTTATGCAATGAAATGATAATTAGATATATAAAGAACTAATGAAACTCTCATCCATCACTGGTAATAACTTAAAGGATGCATTTTGAGATGTGTTGTGAATTCAGTCGAAAATAAGTCAGGATTTCTTTTAAAAGTGCATGTTTCTAGGAATTAACATCCATGGCCATGCCTTTATCTTGCGTCCTTCAAGCAAGCACACAGTGTGTGCAAATACATGTACATGTACATGTATATGTATTGGTGACTTTGTTTTAAGCCTGCCGCACTCCGTACGATCTGACTGCGACCTGATTTTCGAACAAACGGCATTTTGCATTAAATATGAAAGTTTAAACAAGTAAAATTATCTTATTTGAAGTTACGAATAATGATAGGAGTACTGAAATCAAAATTTTCGTTAACGGCAAGGCCTTGTGGTCGGGGGAAAGGCCAAATCAGCTTCAAATCGTAGCCGATTGCAAGATTTCTATGGCGTCACTACGATTCGGAATTGATTTCGCTTGCATCATTCCCACAGAGAGGCTCGCATTAGCCCAGAATTTCCATTTTAGTATTTATGCGACTATTGGGAACTTTGATCATTTAAGATTTTACATGTTTGAATGTTCATATCAAATGCTATAACAAATTTTTTTCCAAAATCGGATCGCAGTTGGATCTTATAGTGTGCGGCGGGCTTAATGTGTACACACAAGACCAAGCAAAGTTAGGCATTAGTTATACGACACAAACAATAGGTATAGTATTAAAGGGACATGTGACAGGTCTGATGTCAATAGTTTAGACAACTTTATCTGACATGAGCTGGCAATCTGAAACAAAGTTTACTTGTATAAATACAAAGACTCCAACCCCAAGCACCTCTTAAGCGGGAGATTCTCCTGCCGAGACCCCCTAGCAAATTGGAGACTCTGTCTCAATGTGCGCGTAGCCCACATCACCAGCTCAAAGCATGAAATTCCTTGTGGCCGAGGCCACTTTTAGGGTTATAGATGCTGTCTGGTGCAGCTATCTTAGGCTTATTTTTGAACATATGACAATACTAAATGAGGTAAAATCCAATGATTCAGATCCATTTTTACAAAAAGGTGGTAGGGCGGGAGAAAAAAGAAGAAACACAGCTAGGGCAGGAGAAATTCAAACTCAAGCAGGAGATCAGGAGATTTTGTGAAAAAGGACTCAAAACGGGAGATCTCCCGCCGAAAACGGGAGAGTTGGAGTCTCTGTAAATACCTACTGCATGGAGATTTTGTTAAATTCTTTTATCCATGTAACTGCATGAGTGAGAAGGACTCTTGAAGAGCACAAGTGGAACAGTAGTGGAGCATGAAATCCGTTGATGTGAATGTAGATGTTTGTTTTTTGTTTTTATGCCTCCGCCCACCGTGGTGGTGGCCGGAGGCATTATGTTTTCGGGTCGTCCGTCCGTCCGTCCGTCCGTCCCGTTTTCGTTCTCGCGATAACTTAAGAACCGTTTGACAGATCAACTTCAAACTTGGCTCGTGTATCCATATGGGAGGGACAATGATCTGATTAGATTTTGGAGTCTCAAGGTCAAAGGTCAAGGTCATAGAGGTAATAAAACACATAAAAATGGCTCGTTCTCGCAATAACTTAAGAACCATTTGACAGATCAACCTCAAACTTGGCACAGGTATGCATATGGGAGGGACAGTGATCTGATTAGATTTTGGGGTCACAAGGTCAAAGGTCAAGGTCATAGAGGTAATAAAACATAAAAATGGCTCGTTCTCGCGATAACTTAAGAACCATTTGACCTATCAAGCTCAGACTTGGCACAGGTATGCATATATGATCTGATTAGATTTTGGGGTCACAAGGTCAAAGGTCAAGGTCATAGAGGTAATAAAACATATAAAAATGGCTCGTTCTCGCGATAACTTAAGAACCATTTGACCTATCAACTTCAAACTTGGCACAGGTATGCATATGGGAGGGACAATGATCTGATTAGATTTTGGGGTCTCAAGGTCAAAGGTCAAAGGTCATAGAGGTCATTATGTACATAGAAATGGTTTGTTCTTGTGATAACTCAGTAACCATTTGATGGTTCAACAAACTTGGCTCATGTATGCATATGGAAAGGGCAATGCTCTCATTAGATTTGGGGGTCACAAGGTCAAAGGTCAAGGTCAAAGATGTCATTGTATAAATGAAAATAAATCAACATGAAGTGCCATTTATTTCTGATTTGGTAATGGCGGAGGCATAAAGGTCGACCACGCGTGGTCGAAGATTCATCTAGTTATAGCATAGAAATCATTCTTTTAAATTAAAGAAGAAATGAAATATTTAAAAGAAATACTGTAACGTTTTGGTTACTTTTTTCAAATATCTGTGCAGGGTGCATGTATGATGTTTTTCCTGGGGTGAAAGTTGGGAATT
The DNA here is from genome assembly GCA_029962745.1 of Echinometra lucunter. Taxonomy (NCBI): domain Eukaryota; kingdom Metazoa; phylum Echinodermata; class Echinoidea; order Camarodonta; family Echinometridae; genus Echinometra; species Echinometra lucunter. Next base: position 1,997,960 of record CM057154.1, read on the forward strand.
TGATTAGTGTACATGTATGGTACTAATCGAACATTTTTGGCTAAGCAAATCACACATTAAGGTTAAAAGTGCCCAGTTACCATAGAAAATACATGATTTCAAATTTAGAATAGAGGTGATAATGTGTTTCTTTGTTATTGCGATTTCATATATTGCAATCATCAAGTTATTTTGCATGTCATTGTCATATTTAGTGACTAAAGAAATACATGTACATTCAAATTGTGCGTTTTCTTCGTAACTTTGAAAAAACACCACCCAATCTTGTTCAGATTTGAAATAGTGGTTCATTTGTGTGTATACAGCATAGCCTGATCCTCCAGTAATTAGGGGTATTGTATAAAGGAAAAGAAGATAATTTCAAATTGGCAATGCTCAGAATGATACTAAAAAATATTACTTAAATACAGTCGATCCTTTTACTTCTGATTTTGTTGGTTCAGTTTAAGCAGTACAATGAAATAAACAATTATTCCAGATTTGAGCAAGGTGAGGTAATGTTTTCATGGTTATGAGAAGAAAAAACCCCCCACAATTTTGATGTATTTCTTTATATGACCAGCTGACCAATTAATATGCAAACATGCAAATAATTTGATGACTTTGTTATAGTGAAACCATGTCTGGTTAAAACAGATGAAAAACTATAAAGAACCATGTTATCACAATATCACCTACATTTCATATTCTAAAACTTCAACTACGGTATTTTCTGTTGTAATTAGGCACCTGTAACCTTAGCAACCTTAAGATAAACTGTATCTAATCACAAGAATAATCACTTAAGAACATAAAATCAATGAAAGCTTTTACAGGCAAACTAAGATATTTTTGTCACATCCTTTTTATTTTCACATCATCACAAAATAATATACTCTAAGTAAAAATGGCTTTTCTCAAATTTGCAATAAAGATGAAAGAGCACAATATATTTCAGTAGCATTCATCTTCCCATGGCTTGTCTCAGTAATATGTACACCCGTAACGGTGCTTTCACACATGATGGGGTGGTACCACACTGTGGCGCCACACTGTTTTGTCTTCACACATGGTGGGACTTTGTGTCACCACATATGCTAATGAACGCGCATTAACGCGTCAACCCTCAATAAGAGAGCATATTGTAAAAACTTGCGCAAGCAATCTCATGGCAACAATTTTTGTGCTAACTTTTTAGAAATTTGATCGGTGCGCATTTTTTGTGTATCTAGGCAGCAAAAAAAAGTGTGTCCTGCCTCGGCAACATTTTTTTGTCGCCCTATACCCCATATGCTTGTACACAAAAGTGTGGCACCACAGTGTGGTACCACACTGTCACATCATGTGTGAAAGCACCTTTAGACTAGCACCTTTAGACTAGTAGAAAGTGATATTAGTGATTCAATGTTTAACCAAACAATGGAAGTATACTTTAAAATGTCATGTCCATAACAAAGTAAGCCCCGCTCATATTGCCCACACATCCATAAGATATGTACACATGTTACGCCTATTTGACACTTTTAAGATCTAGTAATATTACGTTAATAACACTGATACCCCGTAGATATGAACGGTGTCCGCAAAATAGCAGTAACATTTACAGCATTGCACCAATGCAATGGTGCTGATGGTCTTTTGTTATACATTCAGCGTTCTTTGATTGGTGAATAGTACGCACTATGAACATGGCGGACAAAGAAAGTGGATAAAATAAACAACCTCTCATTCTACCCTTCACAATGGTTCTGGTAGTCAAAAGAACATCCCTTCACAGCTATTATGTTTAACCCATTCGTGACAGAGGTCCACATTTTGTGGTTTGGCCTAATATCTTTTGATGCAAAGCCCTAAAAATCATACCAAATACATGAGCTGAAAGAGCAAAAAATTCTACACAAACTGTGCCCATTTTGGTTGTATCAATATTCGTTGTTTGATGCTGAAAATTTTTGAAAGGAAAATAAGCATTAAAATCCTTAAATTTGCAATGTTAGAGAAGGTTTAAAATCACCGTTTTCCCCTGCAAATTGGCAACTTTTTGACTTCTCATCATAATTTCTGTCAATTTATATTTATTTCAGATACATGACGTTTTATAAGAAAAATGTAGCAATAAAATAAGAATGTTGGTGTTGCCAATTTGAAGAATAAAAGCTGATCAAATTAGGCTTTAAATAATTCCTGTCACAAATGGGTTAATCATGTAGTTCCAGGTGAATATGCATGTGACACCTGTTCCACACATTTTAGACAATAGCAGTGAAGGGATGTTCTTTTGACTACCAGAACCATTGTGACGGGTAGAATGAGGGGTTGTTTATTTTGTCCGCTTTCTTTGTCCATCATGTTCATAATGACGGTACAGTGTGGTCTAGACTGTTTTCTCCAGTTTATTCAGGAAACATTTCAGGTTTCATAAGTCAAAGTCGCTTCAGTAGTAGTGTAGTTTACAAAATACCAGCAGAAATAAAACGGTAATAATGTAACAGCTGAACAGAGCAAGTTTTTCCTAAACAGTCTTCACCATTCAATTATTATCTTTCCTTTTCTCTTAGCAAAAATGTATTTTACATTTGACCCATCAAATGCACTTACAAGTACTTTTCTTTACCACAATGCACTGCAATGCTTGCTGATGATACTGAATACTGTTCCTACTGTATTACTGCGAATGTGTAAGCAAGGAGGCATAAGGGAGAATACTACAATAGTGTGGTTATATTACTGAATTTTACCCTAAAATGAACAGTGTCTACTGGAAATCACTTACCGATACGCATTGGTAATATAGCAGTATTGGATAATATGAAATGGGCTATAGACTGGGATGAAAATTTCAATCATTTCAGTCATTATGTTATGGTTAATTAGTATGAAATGCCATGAAATCATTTCCTCTATGAAAAAAAAAATATACTGAGAATAACTCACTCCTAGCTTACAAGCACATAAGCAAACACGACATAGGACAAATGAGAAAAATCACTTTTTACTCATTCCAAAATACATAATACATGTACATGTATAGAAAATCGATATTTAAAAACTGAATGAATTTCCCTCTGAAATAAGAATATACACTTACTCCTAACAATATACAGACCATAAAGGGAACAGGTGAGAAATTGCATGCACTCAAGGGCCCTGTTTCATAAACTTGTTAAGTTGTATATCAATAACAAGTTGCAATAACTGTTATAAATTACTGAAATCCTTGCATCTGATTAGCTGACAGCAAATTTAGTCACAGAAATATGGCAGTTGTTACAAGTCTTATGAAACAGGGCCCAGAAGTACCTACATGTTCTCCTTTTACAGACCATGACAAATGTACATGACTGTATTTTGGTAACTGTTCAGTGTTTACATATACCTACTAAAATCCGATGATTCTTAAAGATAAACTGGAGTTCTGCTTGTGCGATCATAATGTGAAAGAAACTGTTCCAAGGCAACTGGCAGAGTTGGATTAGTTATATATAAACATGGTGTCTAGTGTGAGATTTGGAGATTATCAAATTGATAAGAAATTCACTTACTTTCCCCAAAAGGTACTTGCACTGCACAAAGAAATGAGTATATGGGACCACACACAAATCTAACATGAATGTTACTCCCTATTCTTTTCAGCTTTTTCTTGTCATATTTCTAATATGAGAGTATTAGAAGAGCAATCCTTTCTAGGTGGCATGTTTACTATGATATTTTTTCTAACTGACATGGAAAGAATGAGAAAGCTTACAAATTATTTTTTTTACCTTTCCCAGAACTCGAGCTTCTCTTTAACACTAATATGAAGATGCTAGCTTCATAACAATGAGGCATCATTCCAGAATAATCAGGTGAGGGTGCAAGTTCAACTGACAAAACATTGCATAGGAATGACACGCATTATAAAAAGTTTCATTCATAATCAAATCGCCAGAGATATCTCAATAACTATACATTGACACCCAAAAAGCAGAACTAGCATTTTGTTCTGACTCTACAAAGAAAGTTTGAAAATTCATTGAAAGAGTGTCCTGCCATCACCAAAGAAAAAAAAAAATAACTAGAGTAGAATGAATAACTTTGAATTGGAGATCATACATGTATTAGCTTTTCCATGTAAAGTCACAAATCTTGAAAAAGGTACAAAAGTCATGAGTCAGGAGAATAGCCAATATTTTACTCTTTACACTTGTAAGTGCACAAATGGCAGACAATGAATAGTTCATACTTACAGAATTGTCATTATTTCTATAAACATTCAACATTGTAAAGAAAAACTGCTATGTCGTCACTATGTGAGGCTGACACAAACACTTTTGTTTAACTGATGGAAAGTACCAAGTCAATTACAAATGTTTGTCGTCTTGGGTGCAGTCAAGAATGCCACACATGCTGCATGGCTGTATGCATGTGTGCATGAGAGAGCAGTACTTCCATAACGTATTCATTGCTACTGACTGATAAAATCCACACATACACATACAGTAGTGCAACTTTCCATGACAACATCTAATCTCATTCCCAAAATATGGTTCTTGTAATTGTAAAAGAAAAAAAACATGTCCAGCAAAACTACTAACTGAAATATCTGAGGAGATAAATTAATATTAAAGAACAGATTTTCTCATGATCTATGATATCATATTGTGAGAGACGGGTAGGTGTTATGCCCCACAAGTACTTTGGCATAGAGGAGCCTGATCGGTTTGTCACGGACGGACATTTGACAAATTTTGAAAGTTTGAAGGCCAGTAAAAAGTAAGTACATGTAATGAAATGTGTTAAGCTTTTTTATGTTTTATATGAAGGGCATCACTGAAGGGGTTGAAATTCAATAAAATTTGGTTGCTCTGGTTTTCAAATTAGAATCCACAAAAAGAATGATGTCACAGACGGACAAAAAATGTCACTTATAACCGATCAGGCTCAGAGTTAACACTCTTCTGGCTTTTGACAGACAAAACTGAATACAAGCCCTGAAAGGATGTCGGAAAATCGTAAATCATCTAAGAGGGATGTATTATGCAACAGAGACCTTGTTAGCAGGCATGAATCCTACATCACCTAAAGCTCTGAGAGAGACACGACCACTGGGCCGTATTGAAAGCCACGTTATACTCCCATGGTATAAACTCATACGAAGCCAAGCCTCGGGTGGGAACTGCATTGCTCTGCAAAAGATGAATGAATTGAATTACTATGATTAATCAAGCATCCTGAAATACACATATGAAATATTTTTTCAGAAGGTATCTAAATCTTGATATCACCCTATTTAATGCAAAATGTCTATGCTAGAGTAATTTTTGGCATAATCTTATATTATTTGCATATTTTGGAATGTTCTAAAAGATAAACTGAAGTTCTGGTCACGCTATCGTAATGTGAAAGAAACTGTTCCAAGGCAACTGGGAGAGTTAGATTAGTTGTATATAAACACAGGTGTCTAGAGTGAGATTTGGAGATTTATATCGAATTGATAAGAAATTCACTTACTTTCCCCAAAAGGTACTTGCACTGCACAAAGAAATGAGTAGATGGGACCATGCACAAATCTGGCATGAGTGTTACCCCCAAACTTTTCAGCCTTTTCTTGTCATATTTCCAGTATGAGGGCATTTGGAGAGCAATCCTTTCTAGGAAACATTTTTACTATGATATCATTACTATGAAAAATGCATGCTACACTGAAATCAAATTGTGTTCAAATGTCTTAAAGGCATTGGTTAACATTGTTATGATTTTAAAAAATCTTGTTTTGTTACTTGAAAATGGGATAAACATGAGGGTTATAGTGTAAAAATACCAGTTTGAAAGTTTGAAAGTATAATATCCACAGGAAGTATTTTTAAATATAAAAAATGTGAACCAATGTTTGAAAAATATACAAGGGTCGGTTGCACAGAATAGACATAAGGAGTGCGCATGCGCAGATGACTCGCCTTACCATACTGTGTGTATTGACGTATCACGCGGCGGGAGGCACATAACGGCATTTTCAAATTCAAGCAAAGTAGCCCTCTTAGTGATTGTCTCGTGATACGAAGGATAATAAAATTGCCGTTTGCGTCTAACTTACACTTTTTCATTCCAAATTATGGTTGGTTTCAGGGTTTTTGAGTACAAATACAAGTACTCATACACATGTTTCATCTTAGTTTGAGAATTTTTTAAATCAGCTACTCAGAAAGTTAGCCAATGCCTTTAAGCATATAGTCCAAATATGTTCTCACCTGCATACAAAGTACCTAATGACATTAGCGTGACAAACAATGACCTCAAAGCTATCTTTAGTCTGCTCAGAATCGGCTCTGTGGAAGTATTTCCTGAAAGCAGCCTCGATACGAGCTCCATCCTCATAGAACTGCTAGAGAAGGCCAAGATGGAATACCAGGATACCAAGATACATGGGATGTTGAGAGAGCAGAACAGAGAGATACGTGTTAAAAAAAAACATGAGCCAGCCCAGATTGATGGCTGTGAACAGAAACACTGTGGGCATTCAAGACATATATCATCAAGAAGAAGAGCTCAGTGACAGTCCATATACATGTATGACAAAATTAAGAAATTAATATCATGAACAAAGGTAAAAAAAACACCTTTTTACACGTTTTCATGATGATGAACAGGTCTCAAGCCTCAACGGGACATCCCTCCCGGGTAAAGACAAATTCAGGATCTTACCTTTACTTCTGGTTTCCAATGTCCTACCGGTGGTTCTGGTGGTATAGGAGCCCCTTCTCTCAGAAACTCACACTCTTCACGAGGTATATCAGGTAGATGTCTACTAATGATGTCCGCAGTCTCTTTGGCTCTAGCCATGGTGGAGTTAATGATGGTGGTGTAAGGATGGCCCAGTTCCTTCAATCGCTGTCCCGTCATTGAAGCCTGTTCCCTACCTGAAACATTAAATGATATTTTTTCTTGAAAATAACCACATATACTAAGATAAGTTTAAATCATAGACATTTGGATTATGGAGTACATACATATGAAAGCTTATCACATTTATTTTAGCTCAAATGGCAAAATATCAAAGCTCAAATTGAAAATGTAATTTCTAAATTTCCAGAAATGCATATCTTGGATACTTACACAGATTAAAGTAACAAATAAAAATAAGTACCTGGGAAATATCACCTCCTCTGATAATTAAGAGTTTCTTAGATTAGGAATGGTTAACAGATTTGTACATGTAGTATGTAGTATATTCGTGGTGCATTAATTTTCGCGGATTTTTGCATTATTCTTGGCAAGCGCAAATTCTAGAACTTGTGAAATTATTAGCACGATTTATTATACTTGTTTTGAATGGACGCTGACTTGTGTGCTTCAGCTTGTTAACCCATAGCAGTACAGAGCTTTCTTGAGGTCTGAATTAATCATCTTCAATCCTCAAATTGGCAATACAAATTATTTTTTCCACGTATACATAGCTTGAAAAAAATAAATAATGATATAACATAAACCAAAATGAAATATAATTGTAAAATTGAATCAGAAATTGCCAATTTGAACATAGAAAAAGTGATTATATATTATTCACTGCATTGCCAATTTAAAGAGTTTAATGATTAGTTACACTTAAACTGCTCTAATTCGAGAATGCCACACCATACAGCGATGGGAATGGGCTCAAATTTGTCAGTGCATTTTTCTCTTTCGCTCATGTATGATATGTACTGCCCAACATTCTGGACCAACAGATACTGCAAAAACGTCTCCTAAAGGTGACACTGTACCTCTATGGGTTAATGCGTGTGTTTGAATCCAATTCATTTTAGAATGTGTGTGTGTGTGTAAATGTCCTACCGTATACATTTGAATGGACTGCGTGTATGTGAAATAATACATGGAGCCGCGCTGGTGACGATATGGTACCATATTGCCATGAAACATTGTTAGAGGAAAACAGTAACTAGCAATGTAACCATTTCACAGCTATAGCTAAGGCAGAAAAACTATGGTCATGAATTGAAATATCATATCAAATCTTGTACTTTTGTAGGTGTGTAATTGAGCAGCATGAATTTAAGAACCTGTTAATATGTTCTTAGGTCGCTCAGCGTGAAAAATAAATCACACAAAAATAACAGCATTTACAGTACCCACCTAGTGCAGTGAGTATCCTGACATCATCGGTGATCCCTTCAGTGTTGTATTGTCCGTGCCTGATGAGGAAAAGATGCCTGGTTGCTGTGGGTTTCAGTTTGGCTGTTGGATCCTTAGAGTCAAGTTCTGTCCTAGATGGATCTATTAAGCTTTCTGGATCTCTCCTGGATGAGAAAAATCAGATATTAATTGAAAAAGGAAGGTTAAATTGAAGGCAAGCCTAGTCTATATTTCGTTTCTCAAGTAAAAAAAAAAAAAAAAATAGAAAGAAATTGTAGTCTATGACTACCGGTACGTCAGCTCAGCCAAATGCACCATCATCCAGATCAATTGGTTATTGGCTAGTGGTTAATTACAGTATGGTATATCAGGGAAAAAAGTAATTATTTTTTTTCCGGGGCTACTCTTTGAGCCCACCCACTCCAATTTTCTACATTGTATTACAGTTTACATTGGACCCTATGAGAATTTCAGGGGCTCTTTTTTAGTTTTCCAGGGCTCTTTTGGGTGTTTCGGGGGCGAATTCGCCCCGAGCCCCCATGTATTTTTTCCCCTGTAGTATATCTATATCATTATATGAAAAGAAAGTTTTCTTTAAAATGAATTAATATAAATTCCTGATCTGGACCAACTTTATCTCAGAGCTAGTTTTACTTCTGAACGATAAGGTTAAATAAACTAGTTTCTTGTCCCTTTCTCATTCCTTTATTGGCCCACCTCTAAAATTTTGTTATAACATATAAAAAAATAAATTAAAAGCAAATTAATGATCTCAGTACACGAGTATATATCTAGGTAATGAGGTGACAAAAGCAACATAACGTTGTACATTTTTTTGCATTTTTAGTCCCTTAAGTTACATGTAAGTGCCTATGAAACTGAAAAGGGAAATCTGTGTTAAAATTGAATGAACAACATTGGAACCCCCTCCTAAATTTGAAAACATTCAGATGAGGAACTAAGAATCAATTTTACTTTGCCGAGGCTTAGTCCATACTGTGTTTGAGCCTATTTCTATTTTTTTTTTTTAAATGATTTTAATGTAAGGTCACCTGTCTTCTTGATTTAGCATTAGTTAGATCCATAATTAAAAGGAAATAATTTTGTCTTTTTGAATTATTTGTCTATTTATTTTACAGATAATGTTAGCTCGAAATGTTAAAAGTCTAATGTACATGCAGGCTCACACAGTATGGTAAGGTGTGTAAATCTATTTGGCTGCCGACCTCTATCCAGTAGTTGAGGGATAGAAATCATTTCAATCAACAAATTCTGGGAAAATGTATGCTTTAATAATGGACCCTAACATGATGAAGTACTTTATTTCCATCCTATTCCTTCAATTCAATCTCAGTCATCTTGATGAAGTGATATTTTCCTTTTTTTTTTTTTGATCACTGCTCTTGCTCCTCTGTCGCACACATCAGACATGGATGCCAATTGTCAGTAATTTCCCCTGTACAGACCTACATGGGTGCAAGGTTTTCTCATATAACCTTGCAATCGTGTAAGTGACGTAGGTTAGAGTCAGACTAAGTAACAGTTACAGAAATTTACAGTGTAAGTTGTAACTGTTAACTCAACTGTTCATTAACTATACATCATGTAAGCAGAGTATATAAATAGGCACAAAATTCAAAAAGACAAAAATAAATGGGCAGGGATTCACTGGGCATGCCCACATTTGGACCAAATTTTATTGAAATCAACTTTTTCATCCTTTTTTTTTCCATTATGGACAAGTCTAGCTGCTTCATCACTCACCTATCCCAGTTAAAATCCCACTTGACACTCGGGGTGTGATTGGTAGTCCACGCTGCCAGAGCTGTGGGGAGGAATCCATCAGGCTCCCGCTGAGAATACCCGACTACAGCTGCTCCAAAAGCAACTCCACCTGAAATCCCGAATAAGAGCTTAGCAGCTCGAAAACCTTGATGAAATCCTGGCATTGCTGAAAAAGATTACAACAAGTTATTTAAGCGACTCTTTTCGTGGTTTAATAAGCAAAAAATGCAGTCGCAAAGGAGTATTTTTCCCCTCCCACTAGTGCAGTCACGCTACCGGAAGTGGAATGCGACTGCGAGATTAGATTGAATCCGTCCAGTCGTTTTGTATATAGCACATGATTAGTAGGCGTCTTTAACTACATGTAGCTCCATCAGTTATGATAAACCTCCTGTCAGGAAACTTATACCCATGTGGTATGTGGATTGATGGCTGGAGTGAATTCTAACCAGAAAATCATATTTTCTCTACATTAGTTGACATCTGTTATTTATATTCATGATGGCAGAAGCATCAGTGATTGAAGAACTCATTCAGTTCTTATCGCTGACAACCAGACCAGATATCAGGAACACAGCGCTAATACACGTGGAAGGTACGACTGCCAGCAAAGAAGGACGACTCGCCTTCGGGACAAAGCTCTTGCCTGTGGCCGAAAGTCTGGGGGAGCTTATCCTTTCGGAAGGGATAGAGGAGTCACACAAGAAACAAGCTTATCACACTTTGGTCAATCTCTCATCTGAAGACAGCTTTGCAGAAAAACTTGCCCTTGAACTATCTTATATTTCTCATTTACTACAAACTATTGTTGATCCATCTAGTCCATTCTCCAGACAAGCATGTATGATTCTCAATAATTTGACCCGAAATAGAGCTGGAGCAGAAAGGGTTTTACAAATCTTGGAGCATGATGATAATCCTGTTGGTATGAACAAATTGGTTGAAGCATTGTGTATAGAAGGCTATAACAAGAAGAATTCTAGTCTGGACTATGTTGGACCCCTCTTGTCAAACTTGACTCAGTTGAAGGAAGCGAGAGAATTTATCTTGGACAAAGAGCACTGTGTAGTTCAGAGATTACTTCCTTTTACCCAGTATGAATTATCAATGGTTAGACGGAGAGGAGTGGTGACAGCTTTGAAGAATTGCTGCTTTCATACTGGTAAGACATTCATGGGCAGGGCCGGATCCAGAATTTTCAAAAGGGGGAGGGGGGCGGTCAGCTTTTTCAGGTGTCTGTTTTACCTGAAAAAAGGGTCCTCTGCATTCTTTCACATGTATTTTACCCTAAAATTTGGCTTTAAAAGGGGAGGCCACAGCCGATTCACCCCCCCCCCCCCCCCGATCCGCAGTGATGGGCTCATGATAAGATAAGGCTTCTTCTTGTTCTTCTTTTTGAGCGACCACAGTTGACTAGTTTAGTAGTTGATTATTAATATCTTTCAAGGTTTTATATTGAAATGGTTTAATGCACTTCAAACAGAAAAAAAATTATACTATTATATTCACTGTCCTGTCATTGAAATACATTTAAAGGAAAATTAAAGTTTATGAATAATTATGATTCAACATCTGACCTCATTTCTTTGTGTTTTAGTTTTACACAAACTGGAAATTTCAAGTAACCACCTGCTGTTGAAATTTGAATGCATTTCTTTAACAGTTTTTTTTTTCTGTATGATGTAATCCGAGTATTGTGATATTTCTTTGAAAAGTTTGATACTCTTCTTGCATTTAATCAGAGAAGTAGAGACATTGTCCTACATGTATCTTCCTACAGGTAGGTAAGCCTCAGGTTCTAACCCCATTCCTTTCACCTTTCACCTTTCACCTTTCACCTTTCACCCCAACCAGCATCTCATGAATGGTTGCTAGGAGATGAGGTGGATATCTTACCTCATCTGTTGCTTCCATTGGCCGGCCCTGAGGAGCTGAGTGAGGAAGACATGGAAGGGTTACCAGATGATCTTCAATATCTGGAGGAGACCAAGAAGAGAGATGATGATCCAGACATACGCGTCATGCTCCTAGAAGCTATCTTTCAGGTTAATACCTTGTCAATTCTTATGAGCGAGGTATTAGCGATTCTTTTTCATGGTGGAGAAACTGCATTGTAAACTAAGTTTTCAGGGTTACACCATGCCTCCTTTCAATGGAATAAGAGCCCTGAATTTGAATAACTATCTCAGTTAAGAGTGCAAAACAAAAATACTTGTACACTGTGCCGTGAATAGATTTTGCCTAAGCAATGTTGTTCAGGGCCCCATTTCATAAAACTGATTATCAATAACAAGTTGCAATAATTGTTATAAGCTACTCAGTCTACTGAAATTCTTGTACATGTATCTGATTGGCTGAGAACAAACTTTGTCATAGAAATGTGGCAGTTGTTACTGATAACAAGGTTTATGAAACAGTGCCCAGAACTCTTTTACTTGAAAATTTTTGAAGACAGATGAATGACCCGACTGTACATCTTGAGTGATAAATCAATATTTTTCGACCAATAGAATATAGATACATGTATACTTGCATGCTTGGAACACATGTATTGAGACTAGAAGTCCCTTTATCATCAGCTTCATGAATAACATTCACATTTGCTTTTTTCTTTTCCAGCTGTGTTCCACAAAGGAGGGACGGAATACAGTGAAGGAGAAAAGAACCTATGTGATCCTGAGGGAGTACTACAATTGGGAGAAGGATCCAGAAGTGAAGAGTCTTTGCCGTAAGGTTATAGACGTTCTCATCATGGATGATCCTCAACCAGGGATGGAGAATCTGAAAGAAGTGGAGATACCAGGGGAGATCAAGGTACAGCTAGATCAGATGAAAGAGAAGGAGGGGCAGATGAAGGATTAGGATTAGATTAAGATACAGCAAAATCAGACAAAAGAGAAGGAGGGGCAGATGAAGGATTAGGATTAGATTAAGGTACAGCTAGATCAGAGAAAGAGAAAGAGGGAGAGATGAAGGATTAGGATTAGATTAAGATACAGCTAGATCAGACAAAAGAGAATTACCGTGTTTACACAGTGACTCGGCTCGGGGGTTCAACACGCGAGCCGTGCTCAACACGGCAATTTTATGTTGTGTAAACGTGATCAGTGTGATCCACGAGCCGTGTCGAACACCGCTTTTTTTATCCGCCAGAATCGTAGGTTTCAACCCGTGAGCCGAGTCAGACTCGTCTATTTTTTCGTGTGTAAACAGAAAGCCGTGTCGAACCCTCGTGACCTAGGTCAAACACGGAATAGCAGCATCCGGTATCGCGCGAGATAGCTCTCTTGTCCTTTCTATGCCCCTGCCTTCGCTCGATTTCCCGAGGTAAAAATACTCTTTTTAGGGATCGTGAAATTCTACTCTTGCTCGTAAAATTGTTTGTATGGTATATCACTGTTTGGTATGATCCTTGCATTACTTATTCTTCTATATATTTAATATAGTGCTGTCATCACGGCAGTTTTATGACTAACGTAACCCAGCCTCACTCTCGTTGTTCAGTGTTTAACGTATTTTGTTGTGGACGTTGTGGGAAAATGTAGCCGGAGGCAAATTTCCCGCATTTGTGACGTTAATTATACTTCCGTTCGTGATCCGCGGGCCGTGTCGAACTCGCCTTTTTCGTTTCGGTATAAACACGATCACAGTTGCCCTCTTCGCAGCGTTCGACCCTGCTTGAGGATTCAACACTCGAGCTGAGTCACTGTGTAAACATGGTACATGAGGAGCATATAGAGGATTATGATTAGATTAAGATATATTGAAATCAGATGAAAGAGAATGAGGGACTGATGAATGATTTGCATTAGATCAAGATACACCTAGATGAGACGCAAGAGAAAAGGGGATAAAAGAAGGATTAAGGTTAGAATGTGGTACAGCTCAATCAGATGAAGAGAAGGAAGGACAGATTTGGATTATATCAAGTTACAGCTAGATCGTATGAAAGAGAGAGTAAATTTTTAGCTGTGCATACAATCCACAACTTTTATTGCACATTATTTAGGGGGACTTTTTGATGTAATAAAGGTTATCATTTAAGTATTTTGCCTTACACTTACAGTCAGTTAGCAAAAGTAAAATGCTTAAATGTTATCTGGATAAGAGTTAAGCCATTTTACTCACATTTTGATATGTCCCATGATGTCTTTGGAAAATATCTTCAGGGAGCTTCATAGAGTTCATATAGTATGACCATATGCAATCGTCATGAATGCAACCACCAAGAGAGGGAAAATGCATGGCATCAATGTTTTAAAATCTGATACAAAATATGGAATGTTTTTCTTTAAATTGCAAAAAGAGTATTCATTACAAAATGATAAATGTTCAAAGCTTACCTTGTAAAGAAGTGATGTTGAACTCTTTAGACCATTGTAACAATGATCTTGTCTGAGTAAGACAGTTTTTATCCAAGGTAATGTTTTATGTCATATTGTGGAGGGATGTCGTTGTAAGAAACTTCATAAGATCAAGGAAACATTGTTATATCAGGGATAAGAGTCAATGAATATGAAAAGTTTAGACCTGCAAAATTGCCTTGTTATTAATGGCAGATTGGTATAAGAGTCTTCTTTGAAATGAAGTTCTGTATCATTTCAAATGTTATGTTGTAGCCTAGTTTGTATTTGTATGTTCCTTTTCATTTTATCAGTGGACCAATAATAATTTCACATTTTGGGTACTATATGCTCATGTTAATCATTCAGTCCTAATTATCAACACACTGAACTCCAGAATAACAATCATGTTTCAGTTTGTTGTCTCATTTTTCACAAAAGTATAGTATATCCTGAAACCATGGTTCTCACCAGGGCTTTTACACATGGCGGGGCCACCATGTGCAAATTTTAAAAACACTTTTGCCACCATTTGCAAATTTAGAAGGGGAAATGCCACCATGTGTAAATTTAAGCATGAAAGTGTATAATGGCACTTTTTGTATGCACAAAAAGTACCCAACCAAAACAAAGCCATGCGTTCCAGTTTTCTGTACCATGCTTAAATTTTTCCCGATTGCAGAACGTTGTGTTTCCACCACGTGTAAAGAAAATCCTGGTGAGAAGCCTCCCTGAAACAAAATATTCCTACCCCACATGACACACCATATGATAAGAGAATCTCATCCACATATTTGTTATCAACATCCAGCAAGCTCATTGTATAGAAAAAAAATGACATTGGTAATTTTGGTATTACGACCGTCAACGTACATTTATATTCATTTACGGCTCATAAATGTTTGTTTGTTTTCTTCAAAGGTACTTACTTATAGTTTAATAACTTTAATTTCATAGTTACTCAAAGGCTGTATGATTTACTGACACATTTATTTATGATGTCATATACATGTTTAAGTGAAATTATAACCGTTTTATCATGTTATGTGCATATATTACATCAATCATGAAGATGACTCAAATAAATTACAATTTATGTATTTGTGGTGGGTACGTTGTACAATTGTATTAGGAGGCAAGAAAGTCAGAACGAGAAAGATTTTGAAGAGAAGAGATAGAGACAGAGAAAGTTAGTGAAGAATTGTGAAGAATTGAAGGGAGACTGTGACGAGAGATAAGATGGAGAGGGGGGAAAAACCCGGGTTATTCTTACAAGGGAAGAGAAAAGGGAGAGAGAGAGAGAGAGAAAGAGAGAGAGAGAGAGAGAGAGAGAGAGAGAGAGAGAGAGAGAGAGAGGGAGAGGGAGGGAGGGAGAGAGAAATGAAAAAGGGGAGAGGGATTTCTTTTATCAACATTTACAGAAAATGTGTTATCACGATTGTGAAGATCATCAGAATTATGTATCTCGAGAATTATGTGCCGCATGACTATCAACAGCAATTTCGGATTTCATGTGGACACTCCCACTGATGCAGCTCTAGGCAGATAGCTTACAACTTTACATAAATCATAATTCGCTTTTTTTTCCGATGTACTTACACTTTTAAAAACGAATTACCTCAAACTCTGTTATTTTTTTCCTCTTTCCTATTTCTCTCGTGATTGACTTGACCAACGAATGAATCCACGCCCTCAATAGATCGGCATCATATAGTTTTTTTTTCAGGGACACAAGCCTGAAAGGGACCGTCGTGAAATTTTTCATTGATTGGAATAAAGTTCGTTCGCCCTTTCTTCCGTGCTTGAGATAACAAACGAGGGACTCTTTCTGAATAAAAGTAGAAAGCAGACAAGCATGGCAACATTGTATACACATCGATCACACCAAGCTTGTTGCTGCTCAAGTGCTATCTGATCGATGCTACATCCACCCATGTGGGAGGTGGTTTTTTTTTTCTTTGCTCCCATACTTCTTATTTCAAACAATGTTTTCCTCGCGTTCTTGTTGAGGCCAAGTATTATTTTTACTCTCTGTAATCTAAAACATTACATTTTCATGGCAAGGATTAATAAAAGTCATGTAATTGAGCAATGTGTCTACCCTGGGTAAATAAAACCAAATTATTATTATTATCATTATTATCATTATTATTATTATTATTATTATTGTTATTATTATTATTATTATTATTATTATTATTATTATTATTGTTATTATTATTAATTATTATTATTATTATTATTGTTATTATTATTATTATTATTATTATTATTATTATTATTATTATTATTATTATTATTATTATTATTATTATTATTATTATTATTATTATTATTATTATTATTATTATTATTATTATTATTATTATTATTATTATTATACAGGAATGTGCAGTGTCCTTAACCGGGACGATATTATAGCATGCTACATTATACGCACCTAGTTGGTCTATTGATCTCAGTCACGCAGTTCATGAATATTCGTAAGTCATTCCCGTCTTTGGTCATTCCTTTTATGAAGTTATAGTCTGGACAGCATTAAAACATAAGATTGCGCATACTATTAGACAACCTATAGGCCCAATGTTTTCTAAATGTCATGACAATTACCGTATACCTTATCCAACGTGACTGTGAAAGCTTGATCACATTTTTCGTAAGCATCCGCTGTTTTTTTTTATATTCCGTTGTCTTTGAAGTTTTGAATGTAATATTACTGTTTAGAACATTTGACGGTGCCTCTATAAAATCAATAAACGATACATAGAGAAAGGTGAGAAAGATACTACTGTAACTTTAAAAGTCTCGTCTTAAAACTATCATAAATTGAAAAATAGCGCATATGAGCGTTAATTCTTTGAAACATAATCATAAGCAAACAATAAGTAGTAATACTTATGGGTTATTCATACCTCTCATCCTTTACAAATCAATTAATACAAAGGCAAAACCCACCCCCAAACACAAGTAAATATCACGACATCCTAAAGCGAGTTCTGAAGGTTAAACACAAAAGGCCTTTATTTTGTTCACGAGAGAGACTTATGGGTGGTATAGGGGCTATCCCTGATCGGGGGTTGCCAAGGGTGACGCCCCCATTGTGTTCGTCGGTTATGGTTTATCCCACGTGGTAGCTATCAACGAAGAAGCATTCCTTCTTGATAATATTGATTGAAAAGTTTCTTATTGTGTTTGCTCAAGACAAGGTATATCTTCTACGAATAAGGTTCTCTTCTAATTCGGTGAGTAGAATATATTCAGTTTAGAACGTGATGATGATGCACTCCCGGGTAAATGATGAGGATGATTAATAATGGTAATAACAACAACAACAATAAGAATAATAATAGTAATAGTAATAAAGATGATAACAATAATGATGATGATAATGATAATAATGAAAATGATGATGATGATAATAATAATACTAATTATAATCGAATTATAAGCGAATCGGCCGCAGCCCCCTTTATAAGCCGAGGGCCTTTTTTTAAAAAAAAAAAAAGCTTTCATTTTATGTATCAGCGACTTTGGGGTAGAAATGAAATAGACATCTCATGCCGAGGATTTATTTATTGTTTTATTTTTATATCTTACTTTTTGCTTTGTCAACAATTTTTTTTTTTTTTTTTTTTTTTTTTGGGGGGGGGGGGGTAAAACAGTCACTGAAAAAAGCAGATCCCCCCTGAAAAATACTGGATCCGGCGCTGCAGATAGTCCTATGCTGTTACCCCCCCCCCCCCTCACAGATATCTTTTGTTGATCATAATAAGTATACACGTAATAGGGTTTGTAGCTGAGAGCCCTGGTAAACAGATGTAAAGCAGATGTAGACACACCGTTTGCTCTTCAATCAATAATATCATTATCAACGAGTTTAATGAGATTTGTTTTTCTGCTTCATATATGAACAGATCATGGGTTGCAATTTATTCCATTTTGTTTTAACAGATTTGTAGTCTTTTTATGTCCAGCCTAAATTGCCCATTGAATTCTAGATGTGTCAGAGGTTATTTTAAATTCATCAAAACTCATCAACTCATCAAAATTTATCTCTTTTCGGATATTATAATATTATACAGGGATTGTTTTTGGTGCTTGTGTTTCGACTCACTAAATTAATTAAGTATGAACGAAACAATTTTCAATAAGGATTTAAGAGAAGCAAAAAGTGTTTGCAAAGAGAACATAGTGACGAGCATCCATGAATACGTTATCTATGCCTGCAGATCAACATTAATTACCGTCATAGAAAACAAATAAGCAAATGCAAGTGAAGCGAAGGCAAAGTGCAAACTGGCACGCAGCTTTAACATATTGAATGATATTTGAAAATTCGGGTGGTTTGTTATATTATGAAAGATTTTTCTCATGCAAGTTGTACGATTATACAAAACCATACAACACAATGGTAACACCTGCATTATAACTCGTACCATGCGTCCAAAATATTTGATGTTTCACTGCACTTTAAGTTTGAGGGGAAATGCGTTGAAGAAAACTTTCAAGAATCTAGTTTTTGTTTTTCTATCTTATCTCTAAGTATTTTTTATCATTAGGATTTCTGATAAATAATCTAAGAAAAAATAAAGCTAGGCATGTAACTTATATAAGTACGTTAGCTCAGCTCCGTTTATTACTCAAATCTTCTTGAAAGAATGATTTATAATGGAAGCATTTGTACTAGAAACCATTTAAAGTACTGGTATTTATTTGACATTTCAAGTTTACCTCAGATTACTTAAAATTTTTAATAATACGGCTTTGACTGCAATTATGACACCTTTTGTGATAAAGGGAAACACCTTTAAAGAACAAAAAAAAAAAAAAAAAAAAAAAAACACGTGCTCACGTTGGTATCAATAATGCCTACAGCATTTTCATTTATTTAATGTACTTGCTCAAGGGCACAAGTGCCGTACCGCGGGGATCGAACCCCCGACCTTCGCGTCTCCAGTCAAGCGCCTTAGACCGCTCGACCACGGCACCTCCACACACACCCACCTACCCACCCACACACACACATACACCTACACACCCTCACACACGCGCACACACACCCATACAAACATTATACTGATCATTTTCACCAAACGCTGATGTATTTTACAAACACGTGCATGAGCACATCCACACGCACACACATACGCACACACCTACGCACACACGTATATATAAAATTACACCAAATTATACAGTGTATAATTGAATATGCAAAGATAATTTTGCTTTCATCATGTTTGCAACATTTGAAAACACAAAGTAAAATATTTCCCCCCCCCTGAAATTCCACATTTTCATACGAATTAGTATAAAGTCTACCATGTTGTCACACCTTATCATTTTCGATGTGATATAACGTGTTGCATTAGCAATCCTAGTCTTCTTTTACAATAATCGTATTGCAAAAAGTGCAAGAAAGGTGCATTTTGAAAAGCTAATGAAAGTTCCAAGCTGGTATTTTACAGACACCATGAGAAGTCTCCCAAAAGTCATGATAAATGGGAGAGTGCATTTATATAAAACGAGACAGTCAGATAGGGATAGGGATATTAAGACTTTAAATCAGTAAAATATAGCCATGTATGTTACACTCTTTACAGTTCGACTTGAAGCATTATTTTATTTACAAAACAAGAGGCATGTGTTCTCTGTAATAATTTTTTTCTCCACAAATGTTCGTTTACTTTTATTCGCAAATATTTTATTAATCCTAAGAATCTGTCTTGTCACCAAGGTCACTGGCACTGGAACAGGGTATTTATCGCTTCACAATCATTTTGTTTTCTCCTGTATGTAATGCCTTCATTGGAGGTCATTCAATAATCGAACTGCTTTTCAAAAATTATCTTAGCAGTGGAAGCAACTTTCTTAATGTTTTGGTTTGTCCATTTTTTTTCTTTAAGGGATTATGAAAAGTATATATATGGCTGTATATTTTCTCACTATAAAATGGGGTTAGATAAATAAGATCTTATTATTTCGTAAGGTCTGTATCAAAATTTGTTTTCAAATCATACGCGTCTCTTTTCCATGCCTATGGTGATAATTTTTTGTTAAAGAGCATTATGCTTTATAAACAGAAACCGCTGTGGCCCAAATAAATAAGTTGACGGATTTGTCTAAGGAGCTGATTGTTGCCTTTATATTGTAGGTATGCCCATCGCCTTGGTTAAAACATACATACGATTATCAATTCTGCCATAAGAGTCCCATTCTATTTGGATAGAGATGATTATTTCGTTGTGTTTTTGATGGAGAAAACAGGTACATATAGGTTCTTTATTGTTATGACCACCCGGCCCAAATAGCATCTATTATTTGCGTCACATCCTTTTCTCTTGACCCGGTTACTCTGTAAATTCCATCAATATTTGTATCGATCTTGAGCCGATTCCATGATACCAGGTACACATCTTCACCCCTACACAACTCACTTGGTCGTCATCCTGAGCATTGACCCCACTGCTTTGGACCAATCAGAGAGCCAGGTTTACCCCTTGCCATTGTCATGGGGTAGCAACTGGGTGCGGTTTGCTGGTAACTGGGGGTATACAGGGTTGGTCCTTATAAGCATGCTATGTTGGGAGACGCCGGTATCAGTCACCAAGAAGCACTCGATCCTGATACATCACAAGTCAATTATCTCTGGATATTATCAGATAATTGGAGCAAAACACTGGTAGAATCCTGAAAAGTTACCTGGATCTTTACCAAACAAGTTTTTTCTTCTCCTCCTCTATAAGGATAACTGCAGCATTTTCTAAATTTCATTAAGGTAAGCATGATTTATCTTTATTTAACATATTTTCCCATCCTTCGATGGTCTTGTAATTTCTTTGCTACTTTCTCAGTTTCTCAAGTTTGTGAACCTTTGGTTGGAAAGAATTTTGAAAAGTGTTTTTAAGCAATTATTGCTTTTCCATCTAATTTGAAAAATGTTCAGAATATGGTGCATAACATATGTATTTTCGAGACTCGATGTATTCACATCAGAGACAGATCTCTCATGTATCCTTATTGAGAAATCTACATCTATTTGAATTTGAGAATCAAGAAAAAGTATTTATTACTTTCTTATCTGACCCTTTTGTGGTATAATCTGTTTGAAATATTTTTTGGAATTCATTTTTTCTTTCCTGACAAAGTTTTCGGTAACAGGACGGCCAGCGTGGTCGCACTGTCACCATGGCAACATCGTAAATAGGGCGCGCAGGATGAAGGGGTGATCGATAGTTTCTTTTATTTAGACCGCCACGGACATTGTTGGTTCCTTCCCCTGCCACCTTGGTGTTTGCATGTTGGCCTGACTACAACTTAATATTTTTTTAAAGAGAACTTTCTCTATTTGCTTTCTTCATCAAAGCATTTCATCGTCATCCCTGTTTTAATATATGACTATGTATGTCTAAGTTAAAGTATTTATCTCATTTTTTTTTGTTTTTGTTTTACAAATGTGTAAATAATCACAGCAGTAGTATGAAATATGAATGAATGTTTGTTTCTATTTCACAATCTTTTCTTCAGATTACCAACTCTCCTCAGAGCAATGGCTTTCACTCGTTTCATCATCCTGGTAGCTCTCATCGCTGCATCTTACGCACAGTTCCTCGATGTTGACAGTTTCAGCATCGACAGTCCTTCAGTGATCTACGATGGCGCTGTCTTCACTGTGCAGTTCGACCTCACATTCACACCAAGTGATGGAGCTGCTTCCATCATCGAGGGTTCTCACGCTTCTACCCGCTTCATGCCTGTCTTCACTCTCTCCGAGGATGGTTCCACGCTCGACCTTGATGCCTATGCTACAGTCGAGCTGACATCGAGTCAGCAGACGACCAATCTCACTGATGATGACTCCGTGACATGGAACAACCTCCAAGCTTCTCTCAACCTCACTGATATCGAGTGCGGTAATGGAACAGTCTTCCAGTATGCCTGTGTATCTCTCATGCCATACACTGGAGTCACCTGGTCTGGAGTTGATACTTCCAACAGCTCCATGTGTACTACCTTCGTTTGTAAAGGTAAATATCTATATGATTATTTCCCATCATACTTGGTTAAGTATTATCCATTTCAGGAATAAAGTTTACAGCTTGTTAAGCTTTTAAATTCTAACGCAATATTGAAATTATATTATTTTCAGGAACCAACTGAATTTCTAGCAGTATTTTTGGAGTATGTTTAAACAAAGGTATGATTATTTGTTTTATAGTCGTAAACGTCTGCTGTTTTTTCGACAATCCACTAATGATTTTTTACTTTGTTTCATTCTCGTAACAGCTGTTGCTGACGCCGCAGTGAGTGCCCTGACCATCACCAACCCTGACGATAGCGTCATCCGTATCGGTGGAGGTCAAGCTGTCGATTTCGACATCACTCTCTCAAACCCTTCCTCAAGTGATAACGTCGTCGGTAGCAACAACTGGCTCGTCAAGTTCTACCTGTCCAGCGCAGAAACCGGTGGCACCGAAGTCGCTGCTGAGACCATCTCTCTGTCCTCTGCTCAACAGACGACCGATCTCAGTGCTGGATCCACCGCTACCTTTTCCGACCTCGCCGTCACTCTCACCCTCAACGATGTCACTTGCGATGACTTTTCATACGCCTGCAGCAGCGTTGAGCCTTCATCGTCAGCTTACTGGACCCGCCCTGCTTCTCCTAGTGATAACTACGTTTGCGTGTCAGTTACATGTGGAGCTGCAGCTATCAAGACAAGTCTACTCGTTATGCTTCTTACCGTCCTTGTCAGTCTTTTCTTCAACCATTAATTGCACATCGTAGCATCATAGAACTATAGACTTACACAAAAACTCTAAAAAAAAAAGAATATGAAAGAAAATCTCGCGAACAGGCTATAGCCTTGAAAGCGGACATAATTGTCGAATGTGAAGCAGCTCTAATGTTGTACTTTGGTGACAATAAGATTGCCAATAGCAAGTCTACATAGATAAGAATTAGTATTTATGATGATAACGTTGCCTGCCGAGTACGAATCTGTATAGCTATCCACTTGAAAAAGACAGTATAACTATTCATTATCTAGATTTATGTTTAGTTAATTATAAATACTTAACTAATGGCAATAGTGTTGTCAGAATGTTACATTCACTTGAATTGAATAGCTTTTCTGAGTCAATTATCCTGACCAATTATTGAAAATTTGATGTAACATTTCGAAAAAAGATTTGTACTAATAAGAAGAAAATAGGAATATCAAATCATGTTATGTGTGTCTTTGATATAGACATCGCTGTATATCATTTGATTTTATAGTCTATTTGGTATATGATCTTTGGAAGTATATATATTTTGAATTTTATTTCACGTTTCATCAGGCTATCCCCTGCGATGCAAGATATTCGGCGCGCCTCTTGTGTATTAACATCTTTCACAATGTAATAGAATTATCGATGTTCGCGAGTGATATTCTGATGGAAATAGTCATTTCATTCGAGGCTGCCATACTTACTTTACACTTCCTAAATGATATCAAACTAAGACTATACTGTGCTTTTGCATAAATGAAATCATAAACGTGTCGCTACTTGCCTGAAGTTGTAGCATTTTGTCATCCAAACACCTTGATGTATGATATATTACGATGTAAATTGTACCATTCTTTTCCTCTTTTTTTTTCGTAGCGCTACGTGTATTCTTAATGTAACTCTTCTTGATCTATCGTTGTAAATTACCTCAAAATGTTTAAATATTTTGTAAATGAAAAATTTGTGGTGCGCACCCTAATCTATTTTGCTATCCCAATGTCGCAATATTTATTTATGCATGAAAAGTATGCTTAGTAAATAAAGTGGCCACTTTGTTTCTTTGAACTTTAAACTTTTGGTATCTTGAAGTTTTTATTAATCAAAGCCATGAGACATGTAAGAGATGTCGTGACGAGTGACTTGAAGTGTATTTAGAGGCACTTTTACTTGATGTAATGAGTGAACTTGTGCATTGATAGCATTTCATCCATATGTTTTTTTTTTAAAGTACCAAGGATGCCATAGTATGACCACGTGAAGTTGATATGGTAATTTGACGGTATATATCATTGAATTACCCCTGGCAATGAGATACTTTTTTTTTTTTTACAAGGGATATGATAATATAATGATGATGATGATGATGATGGTGGTGGTGGTGGTGGTAGTGATGGTTCTGTTGATATGGTGTATTCAATGGTGAAAGTGACTTTGATGATGATTGTAATACTCTAATCAATATTGTGATCATGAGAATGATTTTCAGGCAGGGTAAGAAGATTAGAAAGTGGGCATATTATATAATTGCAGATTTCAAGCTTTTGATATTACCGCTCTCAATAAGAATGAACTTGAAATGAAGAACAAAGAATTAAGAAATAAACACAGCAAAATAGAATTTGCTGTACTTCGTTGATTCTTTATGGCTTTATTTCTTGCTTTGAGTTTAGCACTGCAAGTTTTTTGTCGGCATAGAAACCAACAATGCATCCCTCCCTAGAGCAGACGACCGAGTGTTTATATCGATCCGATTTGTTGTCGTCTTGGACCGTCTATCGATCTCTCGGTTGGGCGGGGAATTGTTCTTTCTCTACTTCTTTCGTGCTTTGTCTGTTCAGTTCTGATTCTACTCCTCTTTTGCAAATAGATGATTTATTCAACGCTTTTCCCCTTAATGTTCGTACCTATTCCCCAACTTCATTCGTAATATCATACACGTACCCTTGTCAAAGGAAGTCCTATGATTTTATATTCTCTTTTAAAAAGATATTGGTCGATGACACCTCTGAAAATTCGTATTCTTCTCCGGGGGAGGTGGGAAGGGAGGGTACTCAGATTAAATTTTGGTTCGGACGGGAGTGTGCCGCCTAAGCCTCCATATACCCATTTTTAAGGGTCATTTTGGCAGAAATTAAGGGTACCCATTATTGGGAATTTTGCATCCCAGGTGTGTACTTTAGCGACAATGTCATGAATGTGGGCAAGAATATCATTCTGAACAAAATAGTTACCCATGTTTGAAAAAGTGGGGGCATGTTTAGGGATTTTCCGGCAGAAAACACACCCCATGTTTAAGGATTTCTTACAAAAAAAGCGACCCATTACAGCGGCACAACCCCATATACCATATTAGGAGAATATTCTCCCCCCTCCCCGGATTCTTCTTTTTTTCTAAACCACTATCTCCCTTTCATTACTGTAATTTCTCTGATTTCGTCAAATTAATGATTATTATTTTTTTTTTTTTTGGGGGGGGGGGCATAGCCCATTTAAATCCACTTTGGTTTCCTTATTGATTTCTCTTATAAAATGCAGTTAATTTTCGGAGCATATAGAAGTTAGGAAATGAGGTATCTTGCCAGAATACCTTTCTGCAGCTTGTAAACTTTACAAGTGAGCGAAGCGAGGAAGAAAACGTGGCACTTTCCAACAATGATATTACAATAATATTTTCTGATAAATATAGGCTATGCAAGAAAATTCCCCCCCCCCCATAGAAAAATGAAACATAAATAACTAGATCACTTGGTGCCTGAAATATTAAGAGAAGTTGTTGAACTGGTGACCGTAATCTGTTATGTCTGCAGACAGGGAGACATTCATGTTTTCTTTTTCTCAAACTGCAGTGCCCGGGGTGGGGTGGGGGGTGGGGGTTGAGGGTGGTCAAAAAGGCTGCAGTGCCTCATGTACTGAAAATAACAGTCACCTTTTGCTGACCTTTAAGTTTTTTTATACTGCCCTACGTAGTGTAAATAAAGGTACCCCCTAAATATCTCTATTCCTAGCCCCTTCGTGGAAGAAGGAAGGTAGAAGAACGAAGAGAGAGAGAGAGAGAGAGAGAGAGAGAGAGAAGGGGGGGGGAGGATTAGAGTTGGACAAGAAAGAGATAAAGAGTAGCAAAATAAGAAAAGAATTAGAGAGGGGGAGGGGGAGGGAGAGGGGAAGGGGGAAGGGGAATGGAGGAACACGGGAAAGAAGTTGACCCCCCCCCGCCTTCCTGCCTCCCATAGTCGATGGTCCCAATTGCCCCTTTGAAATAAAACTTGTGCCCTTAAATTTAATAGGACCCACGCTACACCTCCCCCTCCACGCTATATACCTCCAAACCTACATACCCAGACATTGTTGCAACTTATATTTCTATGCAAAAATTAGCACCACAGATGGCCGTATATATGTACATAGTTACATAGTCACACGTCTATCCACTTTCAGAACTCGAACTGGTGGATATCGCGACTCCTCATTTGAATCATTTTTTAGATATATTATTTCAGCACCCTGTCATGATGCTTGCTTGGTGAGAATAACTATTTGACATGTATCAGTTCTTGCTGAATCTAAATAATAACAATAAGCATAAATTTGTATAGCGCAATTATATACAAAATATATTCAGCTGCACTGGTTAAAAGCTCCTTTTTACTTAATTCTACAAAAATATACTATTCCAACTGAACAAATATGGTTTTAACTTGGATTTGAAGACATGTAGGGATGGAGAGCTTCGAATTTCAATTGGCAAGCTATTCCATAGTTTGGGGGCAGCAATTAATGGCAAATGTACGGTCACCGAGAGTGATTTTTGTTCTGCCATGGGGAATTTGAAGCAACAGTGTATCTCTGGAACGGTCTTTGGATAGTCGTATGGGAGACATCTTCCTCAGTAAAACTTACGAACTATTGTCTGATAAATCAATATCCCTGCTCGAGATAGTTTACCACCTTAACGGGACGCTGCCCATTATCGATTCGGGAAGCCACTTCGTACATCCGAGTAAAGAGTCCCTATAATAATGATGCAGGCTCAGAAAGAATATTTTGGTTGATGTTTGTGTTTATGTTGCTGTTCCTGCTTCTCATTTTCTTATCTATTGCAATCTTGTAAATAATTTTATATATTGACCCCATTGCACCCAAATCAGCATAAACCTCTCTCGATATCTTCCCCTTTCTCCCCCCATTAATTCTCTCTCTCTTTCTCTCTCCCTCCCCCTCTCATCATCTCCATCTAATTTATCTATAGGACCATTTTTTTTTCTTTTCCATCCATGTTTTAGCAAACTTTTTAAACAAACTAGTATCAATCACGTTATGATGTTTATCTGCCCGCATAATTATGAGTGTTATAATGGCATTCGCAATCAAGGTTTTAGAATAAAACTACTTTCGAAAAATCAACTTAGGCAACTTCAACAGCCCTGTCTATCACCTTTAGAAATGTGCGGACTTCACGATGGCTTATTACATAATCCGAACATGATTTGTATGGGCAGTACAATAGGCTTTCGAAATTGCACTTGAGTTGATATTTCGAAAGTAGATTTTGTGTGTTACCTGTCAAGCAACATTGATCATTTATTCATATATGATTCTTATTTCTAGCAAGCACAGACACTCGCGCTGAATTCACACAACTAAAACACAATAAAATCATGTACCTGTATAAGAGTTATTATAGATAATGCTAGGTTTACACTATGTTCCCGGCGGCCACGGCAATCACGTTTCTGGCCACAGTTAACAAAACGGGATGGACGCGAGACAACGTGGGGGGGGGGGGGGGGGGGAATTGGGCAAACGTGAGAGTCCGTGGTTGCCGTGGATGCCGTTAAGATTTTTGAACTGTCAAAAAATTTGCCACAGCAGTCACGGTGTGGATGAGAAACCTCGTAGGCCGTAGTAAAACGGGGTGAACGCAACAAATCGTGACAGTACGTAATAGGCCGCAACAACGGAAGCAAGTGTATTCCCCATACGGTCTCTCACGGTTGCTGCGCGCTTTGTCCCGTTTGGGACGTGTGGGACCCCAACAGAACGTAACAGGCCGGGAGAGAACGTACTGGAACGTACCCCACGGCCCATCACGGATACCGTGCAGACAGTGAGAAAACTTAGCAAGACCTAAACAAATCTTGACTATACGGAGAAAAAATGGCCAAAATCCCACGGCACAGTACGTTTCGGGCAAACGGTGCTGCCGTGGTCGCCGGGAACATAGTGTAAACCTAGCATTACTACTTGTGGAGTCCATGGAATCTTAAAGAACACTTTAACTAGGCACGTAGGCTTGACATGATCTTTAATGGAAAAGAAATACAAAAGTAGGCTGATTTGTAGAAAAGATGACTTTCAAGTCTAAAACAATGTCACAATGACATGACCCGTTGTGATACGGGTTTTTTTTTTTTTTTTTTTTTTTTTAACAGAAACACACTACATCATTGAGACAAGGAA
The DNA here is from genome assembly GCA_029962745.1 of Echinometra lucunter. Taxonomy (NCBI): domain Eukaryota; kingdom Metazoa; phylum Echinodermata; class Echinoidea; order Camarodonta; family Echinometridae; genus Echinometra; species Echinometra lucunter. Next base: position 2,026,404 of record CM057154.1, read on the forward strand.
TGAATATGAAACCATACTAAATTAACCGAGAGTTATCACCAAACTTTTTTTAAAAAAATCACTGTGGACAATCCGGTCCATACAATAATTGGCAGAAACATTATGCATGCTGACAAGTTATGGAATATCCCTGAAATTTAAACAGAAATAGATTCACAATACATGACATTCATGACTTATGGAACAGCTGAACTTTCTCATTATTTTTAGCATTAAATAGGTAACATAAATCTAGAATTGTTACATCTTTAATACAGAAAAATATATTCCTTTTCTTACATGCTTAAAGAGACATCTACTTAATAAAGTTAGATGAGAACATGTTATGTTGATAGACTGACATACATTTTCCCCTCAAAATATTTAAGTATAATTAAGTTTTTATTTACCCAGAGTTACTACATCGGTATATATATACACTCCCCTCCAAAAGTTTGGGAACACCTGCATTCAGTGTGTATTTTTCTAAACTTGGTAGACCCTATTGAAATTCAGGCTCATAGCACAGCTGTATTTTTGTTTTAAAGTGAAGTCTATACACCAGTGTACATTTTCTCATTGATTCAAACAAATTTAAAGCTCTTAACAGACATACAGCTGCCAAAAATGGCAGGCTACCAGTCAAGATGGCATTCTCTCCAAAATGCTAACTTCTTTTATTATGTGTAGTTATTCAGAGCTTTGTACACTTCTACTAGTGCACCTTCATTCATTTTGCCTTTTTCACTTTGGCCTAGTCAGAGGTCAGACACAAAAATGAAATAAAACAATACTCAATATTTCACTTGTACAGAAATCTTGTTTATTGTAAGTCAATAAAAATAATAGACAATAAATAATATTTTTTAATAAACAATTAAAAGGGCGTCATTTTTCTTCTTGATCATGGAAACTCATTATTGCGAACAACTTCAGTTTATTCTTTGTTTTTGTGATACTGTAACAAACAAAATAAAATCTGAATTGAATATAACTTTTGCGCAGGTCTTGGTTTTTCATAGTGTTCCAATTAGACTGCCTTCTCATCAAAGAATCCTCCTTTGACAGCGATAACAGCACGGCACACTCTTGGCATCCTGTTGGTCAACTTGTTGAGGGAGTCACTGGAAATACCCTGCCATGCTTTCTGTAGAATCTCCCACAGATGAGTCTCACTTGTTGGGCAAATTTCTGGAACCTTTGTGTCTAGTTATTCCCAAAGCAGCTCAATGGGGTTGAGATCTGGGGTCTGGGGTGGCCAATCCATGATTTCCAGGACTTGTTTCTCTTCCTTTTTCTCCAAGTAGTCTTTATAGTCTTGACAAGTGTTTGGGGTCATTGTCCTGCTGGAAAACAAACCCTTCTCCGATCAGGCGTTTCCCCGAAGGGATGGCCTTCCGCTGTAGGATGGAATGATAGCCGTGCTGGTTGAGGATACCCTCTACTCTGTGCAAGCTGCCAACCTTTCCTGCACCAAAGCAACCCCAAACCATGACATTTCACCACCATGTTTCACAGTTGGCTTGATGCACTGTGGTAGCATCTTTTCTTCCTTTCGCCATCTCACATAGAGACGAGTCAAAGTTCAAGGTGTTTGGCAGCAAGAGACGTACCTATGTGACACGGCAAAAGGGAGAAATGATGCTTCCACAGTGCATCAAGCCAACTGTGAAACATGGTGGTGGAAATGTCATGGTTTGGGGTTGCTTTGGTGCAGGAAAGGTTGGCAGCTTGCACAGAGTAGAGGGTATCCTCAACCAGCATGGCTATCATTCCATCCTACAGCGGAAAGCCATCCCTTCGGGGAAACGCCTGATCGGAGAAGGGTTTGTTTTCCAGCAGGACAATGACCGCAAACACTCGTCAAGACTATGCAAAGACTACTTGAAGGAAAAAAGAAGAGAAACAAGTCCTGGAAATCATGGATTGGCCGCCCCAGTCCCCAGATCTCAACCCCATTGAGCTGCTTTGGGAAGAACTAGACAGAAAGGTTCCAGAAATTTGCCCAACAAGTGAGACTCATCTGTAGGAGATTCTACAGAAGGCATGGCAGGGTATTTCCAGTGACTCCCTCAACAAGTTGACCAACAGGATGCCAAGAGTGTGCTGTGCTGTTATCGCTGTCAAAGGAGGATTCTTTGATGAGAAGGCAGTCTAATTGGAACACTGTGAAAAACAAAGACATGCGCAAAGTTATATTCATTTAAGATTTTATTTTGTTTGTTACAGTATAAAAAAACAAAGAATAAACTTAAGTTGTTCACAATAATGAGTTTCCATGATCAAGAAGAAAAATGACGCCCTTTTAATTGTTATCGTGTTTATTAAAAAAATATTTTTATTGTATATTATTTTCATTGTATTACAATAAAAAAAAGTTTTCTGTACAAGTGAAATATTGAATATTGTTTTATCTTATTTTTGTGTCTGACTTCTGACTAGGTGTAAAAAGCTCTGAATAACTACACGTAATAAAAGAAGTTAGCATTTTGGAGAGAATGCCATCTTGACTGGTAGCCTGCCATTTTTGGCAGCTGTATGTCTGTTAAGAGCTTTAAATTTGTTTGAATCAATGAGAAAATGTACACTGGTGTATAGTCTTCACTTTAAAACAAAAATACAGCTGTGCTATGAGCCTGAATTTCAATAACGTCTACCAAGTTTAGAAAAATACACACTGAATGCAGGTGTTCCCAAACTTTTGGAGGGGAGTGTATATATGTTAAGGTATTTAAGATTTTGGGGACAAAAGTTAATTCTCCTCCAAAACGTTATATAATGATAAATGTACCTAGTGCTTATATTGTCTTCGGGGGCTGGTGATTTTTATTAAGGCATTTTTTAAACCACTAAATAAAATCACTGATAAATGTACTTCTGAATTAGAAATATTAGTTATTTGTTTTGCCCTATACTTATAGACTTGTCAATTTCTTCCTTTTTTTTTCCAATTTATCACACATAATTACATACACATTACAGAGCCTAGCATAAAGCAGAAACATTCATAGTAAGCCTAAAAACTATGAGATGAAAGGAAAGACTAAGAAAAACACAATTGGCCTGTTTCATAAAACTAGCAATTCCTTAACCCATATCAATACAGGGTTGTCTGAAGGGCTAAATTAATCCTCTTTCCTTCCTCAAATTGGCCACAATTATTATTTTATCCTCCTCCTGCATAGTTTGAACAAAAAAAAAATAGAATGTATTTAACATGAACCAATGTGAATATAAATTTCAAAATCTAAAAGAAAAACTTCCAATTTGTACACGAATAGAGTGATTATATGTTTTTCACTGCATTGCCAATTTGGAGACTTTAATGATTAGTACCAATTAAATCAGTCTCATTCAAAAGGATGACACAATGTACTGTATTGGAAATGGACTCAATATTTTCAACAAAATTTTCCCATTCTGCTCATGTACATGTATATGTAATTTCAAGCATTCTGTATCAAAATATACTGCACAAGTGTCACTAAAAAGAGAACCTCAAATGCTATCGGTGAAAGGCATTAGTTAACCCATTTGTGACAGGTATTATTTAAAGCCTCATTTGATCAGCTTTTATTCTTCAAATTGGCAACACCAACATATTTATTTTATTGCTACATTTTTCTTATAAAACGTCATGTATCTGAAATGAATATAAATTGACAGAAATTATGATGAGAAGTCAAATAGTTGCCAATTTGCAGGGGAAAATGGTGGATTTTAAACTTTGTATCACATTGCCAATTGAAGGATTTTAATGCTTATTTTCCTTTAACACTGTTTAAAAAATTTTTAGCATCAAACAACGAATATTGACGCAACCAAAATGGGCACAATTTGTGTAGAATTTTTTGCTCTTTTTGCTCATGTATTTGGTATGATTTTTAGGGCCTTGCATCAAAAGATATTAGGCCAAACCACAAAATGTGGACCTCTGTCACAAATGGGTTAAAGGCATTAGTTAACACTGTTATAATAATAATAAAAAAACTGATTTTGCTACCTGAAAATGGGATAAACATGTTTGCTAGTTTTACGAATGTGGCCCAACAAGAATTAGCTAGAACTGTGCATAGTGTAAAGCTACCTCACTAAGAGTACAAAATGCATAGCCATCTGATGCAGACTTTGAATAGCGCTGAAATCATCAAGAATCATCTCTCTCTGAATTTGGTCAATCTGTTTAATATGTAGCCTCATATAACTCAGGCTTGAGTCTGTACACTGGAAATGTGTGTTATACAAAATAAAAAAGTATACCTAAAATATCAACAATCATGTATATTCTAATTATTTCATGAATGATATTCAGACCAGACAAAATATTTTGATGCATGTGAATGTGATTTCTCATAATTAGAGGTAGAATTGAGCTTCTGATTATAGCCTTGTTTGCCTGATACAGGCTAATACAATACAAAAATCAGTGAGATTCTCAACCCAACAAACAGATTGACAAGTACTTGCCCTGTATCATCAGATAATGGTCACTGTTCACAAAAAGAGATAATTCTTCACAAGCAAGCCATCATCTGATTATCCAAAGTTAATATACAAACCTAATCACTAATTAATCTACTGCATCCACATCCATATTTTTACAGTCGCAGATTTAGATTTAACACGTAACTACTTCACATGAAAGACTAGACAGTACGATAAATCACCAGTCTACAACTTGTTGTACCCTATCTACAACACAGCCAAGAGAAATGCAGTTCATACCTCAAATGGGATCATGGGGATGAGGGGAGGGGGGGGGGGGGAGGTTAAAAGGGAAGAAACATGTAATGGTACATCTCCCCTTGACTACAAAAAAGTGGTAGATTTGACAAAGCATCAACACAGACATTACACACTTATTTTACCCTGTACTAATAAGCTAAGCTTTATTTCATAAACCATAGGTGAAAAACTTTCTTATGAGATATACAGTGGAAACTCGGTATAAAGAGGTCTGATATAACAATATTCTTGAATACATTCTGGTCCTTGCTCTTTATATTGTTTTTCAACCTGATATACTGAGATTCCTGCTATAACAAGGTAATTTTGATGGTTCCCAAGGACCTCGCTATACCGAGTTTCCACTGTACCATATTCTAGACCTGTCATGAAATTACAAAAAAATAGACAATGCCTTAGGCACATCCTTCTATGAAGGTTTCAAACACAACTGGATATCAAGTTGAAAGATCTATGTACATACAATGGTTCTTTTTCAACAGTGAATGAACTTTTTATTTGCTTGAATTTACTGACTTTATTCCGTAGTGCTTTCTCATGAAATTGCAATCTAAAAACAGGTATTGTATTTCATTGTATTTATTGAATCAATATTGTGTTTGGATTTTATATTTTTTTACTTTTATCATAAAGTACATAAAGTTAAATATATAAACATGATTTTCTATAAATTGTTATAGTCATATAATTAGCACTTCCTCACATATTTTCAAGGTTCAATTATTCTTGCATTAATTTAAAACATTCCTAAAAGGAATAAAAGTGGCTTAAAACAAACTGATTTCAATGAAACATAATTTCTTCTTAGCATTTGAATATCTCCCTACATTGCACATTGTTCAAAAGATGCTCTCACCAATTATCAAGACTATCATAACATGATTTTCCAAGTGAGATACAAACACTCAAAATCTTGTTATAAGTTAACCTGTGAAAGTAATCTCTTTAAAAATAGATGGAAACCTTTTTTGGAATATAAATATTTAATCAAATACACCATTCAATGGATTTCATGAGATCGGGTTATTTTCCCGACACCGTGAGCATTCTCAAGCCTATCATCTTCGGATCTATATAACCGGCATGTCAAATAATAATAATAATAATATTCTGGATTTATATAGCGCCTAATACATCTCCAAGAGAGTCTCTAAGCGCTTTACAGAAATATTATTACCCCGGTCATCAGATTCAGGCTTGCCCGCATACAATGCATGCACCTTCTCCACTCCCTAGGGAGCATTCCAGCCAGGCACCTTTTGCAGGCGCGCACAATGCTAAACAAATCACAATGACTTTCGCATCCTACCGGGTACCCACTTAACACCTGGGTGGAGAGTGGCAAATGTAGATTCATATCTTGCCAAAGGACATTAGTGCCGAGCCGGGATTTGAACTCGGACCACGAGATCTACAGTCCGGTGACATATCCACTAGACCTCTATGCAGTCTTAAAATCCAATCAGAAGAGATTCGATAAGTGATACATGTATTACCATTACCATCACCATTAACATAATCAGTATCTTCTACAGATATATAGATAAAATTTTACATTTTTGAGCAACTTATACCTGATAAAGTGACAAAGCAAGCAGCGACATTATATTACTTCCTAACTTACAACGTATCATAGCCATGATCCATCAGATACTCTGGTCATGTTGGTCTGGGCTTATTTCACCATACATATATAGATAGGATTATTGTTTTTTTCTTTTTCTTGTTCTGGCTTTCAGAACGATCTACAGTATGGAAGGTTACGGTTACATGCATGTGTAATATGTGCAGTGTTAGAGTCGACAATTACTAGAAGTTACAAATATGGTATATATTAAAAAAATTGACCTAAGAGCAGTTGTCATAACAGTATCATGTGATACAGTCTAAATTCAAGTCTAACAAGAGGGAACCAAGTAATAATGTAATTATTACACTATCCCCCCCAAGAAAAAAACAACAAGCTATTCTACAGATATATACATATACCTTTTCAGAATGGTGCATCTAATATCTGATCACATGAAAGTTATTATACAGCACTGCTTTGTGATCCTTCAGGGTATTTAGGCAACACCATTACCAACGACCATGTCATAGGATGGAGGCTTGGAGGTCAGTTCAATGTCGTAGTAGTCTCCCTCACATTCTCTGATGTGATCTTCATCATCAAACTCTGCTTTGAGGCTGTTCAAGATACGCTGTCAAAGAGAAAAAAATAGACAAAAGATTCATGGCATATGTTCTATTATAGTCTTTATTGTTTGCAACTCAAGAAGTTCGAATGGTACATAAAATAACATAAAACATATTTCCAAAAAATACATGAGGAATATCAATAAAACTTATACATACAAAACACTACTGCGAATAGGAAAGAAAAGAAGTAGAAAAGGAAGAGAAGAGTGAGTTAAGAAGAAAAAGGAGAAGAGGGATAAGAAATGGGGGAAGAAAAAGAGCAAGAAAAAAGAGCAAGAAAGGAGGAGTGAGAAGAAAACAAAGGGCCAAAGGACAAAAAAAGAAGAGAGAATGCTAAATTAAAAGCGCACTGACAACCATGGGTGTATAACACTGGGAAATGGTTCAACCTTTGAACATTAAATTGAGATTTTGTGTACGTGTCTAATAAACCAATTCAGATGGGAAGCTTTCCAAGTCTTGCAGAAAAATAGGAGTACAAAAAGTAGAACAGGAAAACAATAAGAGGGAAAAGAACAAGAACAAGACAAAGAACAGGAAAAAAGTGAACAGGACAAAGGACAAGAATAAAAAGAAGAAAATGACAAGAACTAGATGAATCCTCTCGACCACGCGGGGTTGAAATTTATGCCTCCGCCACTGCTAGATCAGAAATATATGGCACATTCATGTTCATTTTTTTATTTTCATGTATGCAATATTATCTTTGACCTTGAACTTTGACCATGTGACCCCAAATCAAATGAGACCATTATGAGACCTTCCATATGCCTACATGAACCAAGTCTGAAGTTGAACCGTCACAGAGATGTTAAGTCATCGCAAGAACTAGCAATTTTCATGTATATAATGACCTCTATGACCTTTGACCTTTCACCTTGAGACCCAAAAATCTAATCAAATCATTGTCCTTCCCATATGCATACATGAACCAAGTTTGAAGTTGATCTGTCAAATGGTTATCACGAGAATGAGCCATTTCTAGGTACATTATGACCTTTGACCTTTGACCGTGAGATCCCAAAATCTAATCAGATCATTGCCCCTCCCATATGCACACATGATCCAAGTTTGAAGTTGATCCATCAAATGGTTCTTAAGTTATAGCAAGAACGAAAACAGGACGGACGGAGGAACGGACAACCCAAAAACATAATGTCTCCGGCGACCACCAGGCGGGGGCATCATAAAGAAAAATTAGGAGAAGAAGAAGAAGAAGAAGAGAAATATAAGAAGAAAAGGAAAGAAAAGAAAATGAAAGAAAGAAAGGAGAACAAAGAGCAGAGGAGAAAATAAATAAAAAAGAAATTGAGGTGAAAGAAGAAAGATGGAAGGGTAGACGAAGACAAAGAAAAATAAAGAAAGAAGAAACAAAAAGAGAGAAAAAGAAGAAAACGGAAGGAATGGTTCGTCTTAGACAAATAGATGTGCTCATTATCAGGTGATGAGTTTGTGCTATTCTTAAGGTACAGAGCTAAAGGTGAAGCTTGGTTGATAAGAGAGTACAATCTAAGGTCAGAATTAGGCCATGCGCTCCAATAAACTCAGTGTTCCTGATTCAAATATTCTGCTTCTCCTGTTTTGAATGGTTGAAATTTAAAGAGAGCCTTTCCCCATAAAGCTGGTAGCCTTGGCATGGGCTTTTGGGCAAGTACGGAATATACATGTTTTTCATAATTGCTATATCCTGTATACTTAAGAAACATACAAACAAAATACTGATTGACAATGTCAATGCATCTACACAATAAGAAAATATGAATACAAATTTGGAAAATTGCTTTGCCTACGTTCAGAAGGAAGGATACATGCAAGAAAGCAATCACATACAAAACAAAACAAATTTGGTGATTGGTCGACTTTACAAAAGGAATGCCGAAAAATATTCAGAGCATCTGGTTTTGAATATTACAGGTGTTGTGGGCAAAGGTTACCGAGTTGGATTCCCACTGATGCCTGGCTCTTTATGTCCTTAAGCAAGACATTTAATCCACCTTTGCTGCACTCTACCCAGGTGTATAAAAGGGTATCTGGCATTGCTGGGATAATAATAATAATAATAATAATAATAATAACAATAATAACAACAACAACAACAACAACAACAACAACAACAACAACAATAATAATAACAATAATAATAATAATAACAACAACAACAATAACAATAATAATAATAATAATAATAATAAATAATAATGATAATAAAAAAAATAATAGTAATAATAAAAATAATATTTCTCTTTACAATAATATAATATTTCTCTTTCTTGAACTAGAAAGAGAAATGAACAATGAGAAGAGGACATGTTTGATAGAATAGAGGACAGATAACCCTAGATTTCTGGAAGAAGTCCGGTTGTGTTTAATATACCAACAGAACATCAAGTTGTGGATAATGGAAATAATAATAATAATAATGCATTGTAAGTGTCTTGAGCACCCTAGAGGTGGATATGTTGCAGAGTATAAGTATCTTCATTTCCTACCTCTTTCATTGAACCCTCAGATGTGGCCAAAGTGTGGATTGCACCAATAGGCATACACATGATAGAGAGAAGAGCCACACACCAACCAAGGCCCTGGCACCATGGTGGATAGATGTAATCACCGTACGTCACTGGTTCATAGTCAACGATTGTGAATATCAGGATGACCTGATAAAAAAACAATGATGTAGATGGTTAAATCCCTATCATTATCACCATTATTACCATCCTTATCACCATCATCATAATCATGATCTTCATCATCATGATCAACATTAGCATCATCATCATCATCATCATCATCATCAACATCACAAACTATAACATACCAGAATGAGGAGAGGTGAGATGACCAACCAGCAAGCTCTGAAGTAGATGTTGGGATAAGAGCCTGTCATGGCTTCGATGTTCTTAGCTAGACGATTACCACCTACATGTTGGGCAAGGGAAAGAGAAATATTTAGAGTCTCGTCAGGATAAGATCCATGTTGGGATAAGATCCTGTCATGGCTTGGATGTTTCTAGCTAGACGATTACCACAAACACGTACACTGGGGCAAGGGAAAGGAGAAAACGAATTATCAATATTTAGATTCTTCAGTCTGACAATTTAAGGTCCCATTTTCATAAGCCCAGCAGTGCATATATCCGTAAATCAATCTACAAACTGAAGATACAATTCAAAATAACTACACAGCAGTTGCTCTTGGAATGAAGCTGTTGGAATTATATAAAGTCCAGATTCACTTTAATCACATACTATTAGTTTATTAGCCACTAGCCATGTATTAGCCATTGATACTGCTGCTGCTTATCAAAAAATTTATTCCAGAATCTTGGAAACATATCGAGGCTCTTCACAGCTTCAGATCAGACTATTATAGGAGGAAACTTGGAAATTGCAACTTTCATAGCATACATAAATTGTCAAACTGATTATAGCTTATGGATTCAATGCATCACTTTAATATCAGATGACGACATATGGAGATAGGCAGAAACACAATGCAAATTGCTCCCTTTCGGGATAATGTCTTACCGTACACCCAGCATACAGCAACAGCCTCAGCACTAGCCACAAAGAAGAGAGAGATGATTGCAGTATACCAATCCATGATCTGGAAGAAGTACATTCCTCCCTGCACATCATAAAAATGGACAAGAAAACTAATAAGATGAAGACCAAGACAATCATACTTATCAAAAGGATAGAGATGACTGAGATGAGAAGCTTCTAAGGGGAGGTGTTGTGGCAAAGTTGGTAGAGCATGCGCTCTTAATCAAAGGGTCGTGACTGATTCCTGCCCGCCTGGCTCCTTATGTCCTTCAGCAAGACATTTAATCCCCTTTGCTGCACTCTACCCAGGTGTACAAATGAGTACCTGGCATTAATGTGGTAAAAATAATGTTAATAAAAATGCACTGTAAGCACATTAAGCACCCTTTTGAGTGGATATGTTGTGCAGTATAAATATCTTTATTATATTATCATCATTATCATTGAAGCATCTGTCAAAGTCGAATTGGAACTTAGAATAGAAACACAGGGCTTATCAAAAGGCCAGTGAGATGGGAATTTTCCCAGTGCAAATAATCAGAAAAAGGCCAGATGAAAATTGACACTTGCTCTGGCCAATGGAGGGATATCATTGAAATTCCAAAAGCAAAAGAACATCTAGGATTTGATTAGCTGGGTAACCTAGAGCTGCATGTACTTTTACCCATTTGGACCAAAGTAGGACTTCCCTTGGTGATGTACATGTATCTTAGAGCTATCTTGATGAACCAGAAGAGGACTCATCTTGGTGCTGCTGGCTAGCCTAAGGATAGAATAGAAACCTAGACCTACATAGATGGACCAAATGAGGACTTATACCTTTGTGATGTTCGGTAGCTTAGGGTAAAGTCCCCAGTTTTCTGCGATACGGAAAAACAGATAAATTTCACGGAATATGGGAAGAACACAGAATTCACAGAATTTCACAGAATACGCAATTTTCTAGGCCAAAAAAGTTGAATTATAAAAAATACAGAGAAAAACAGAAAAAAAGCAAAACCCAGTAAAGCAAAACCGTGCATCGGCAGAAAATCTGAATCGAACCTGTTCGCAGTGTTAAGCATGTGTCTGCGGAGCTTCAGCTGCGTCTGCATGTATACTGCCTTGCACATAGGGTAACTTACGTTTTTTCTATAGATTTTTACTATTAACAATTGCTTTGTCATATGTTTTGTACATGCCACCGAAGAACACAGAATTTGAAGGTTAAAACACGGAAGAACACAGAACTTGCAATTTCGAAAATGGAGAAGTGGGGACTTTAGCCTGGGGATTGGACTACGGAACTAGACCAACTTAGATGGCCTAAGGCAAAACTTACCCTGGTGATGTTGGGTAGACCAAGGAGAAAGGAGATGATGCATATATATAGGACCAGGATCTCTTTCCGGTTAAAGTAGAATCGACGAAGCTTGGGAAATCCCTCATTGAAGGTAGCTACCACAACTTCTACCATGGCAAACTATGTATCAATTTGGGGAAAACCAAAACAAAAACAACTTGTTACATCTTACCATAAGAACTTTTTAAAGAGGCTACCAATAAAAAAAACCCAAACAAACAACCAACCAACCAAAAAACAGATGAAGATATAGACTCTGTTCTGTATACACTTAATGTTCTATATTGGAGATCAAGGTGCTTCACATTTACAAAAGAATTCACACTCTAAATAATGGAAAAAACTAATCGAGGAGAAAGCAGGACCTAACACATTTTTTGTGAAAATTTATTAACTGTCTCGTTTTGATAGCTGAAGTAACTATATTACTCGAAAATGAAAGGCAATTTACAGACTGAAATGTGTTGCAGTTGCAGTCAAATTTTTGTAGTAACCTCCTTGTCTGCGCATCCATTCACACCCTCCTACCAGCAACACATTCTATTTATTTGGGGGATGGGGGAAGCGGGAGCGGGGAAGGGGGAAGGGGGGAGGTAAACTAACCTGGCTGTCTATACCAAGACAGACAAGCATGATGAAGAAAAGTACAGCCCATAGCTGAGGTACAGGCATGGTGGTGAATACAGCTGGGTAGACCACAAATACAAGACCAGGTCCTGAGCATTGAAAAGATGAATGAGTAATGTAATGCTTGCTTGCAAAAGAAAAAAAAAAGAATTTCCCCCCAAATACAAAAAAAAAAATTATACATACATGTAAATATTGCATTCATAAGAACAGTACATGCAAATCCATACATGAATTGACTCCCTGATTTTTTGCATGGCTGAAAGTGGACACCAGTAACTACATGAATATATACCCCCCCCCCCCCCCTCCCCCCCAAAACCAACATTACATTGGGTACTTACAAACAAATGGGGGACAAAGCTTTGAACAATGAGCATTTAGTTTGCTTCTGAAGGACTGTGTATTTCAATAGAAGGCTTTGGGTGATAATCACTTTCAGAGTCAACACCTCTAATATTAAGAAATACCACCTTTGGTGGGCAGAGGAATAAAAAAGATTGCTCTGTAAAGTAAAACCAACTAATTTCAATGTGACATGGTTTAGGTTTGTTCAATAGTTTACTGAATTATAGCACTCTTCACTGGCAGACGAGTTCTCTGTGCATTAGCTTAACTCATTGAACACTAAGCCTGGGATATCGGTCTGGGGTCTATGGAAAAAGGTGTTAAACTGAAATCAAATTGAGCTCAATGGGTTACTAACCTGACACAACCTTGACTCATGCTAGTCAATGAATACTGTGGCTGTGACATGGCAAAACAATGTATCTCAAATTTTGAGGTTTTTCAGGTTTTTAGCTTGTTGGATACATTAAGCCCATTCTTTAACATCTGTCAAAATTTCAGCTCTCAAAATGATTTCAATTTTAAGAAAATTGCATTACAATTTCAGCAATTTTCCAAAATTGTACCAAATAATTTGGCAAAACAACGTAACTTGACTTACGTTTTTTTGCCAAAACATTTGCGTCCCAGATAGACTTACATTGTTCTGCTTCGTTAACAGCCTCTCATTTGACCTTCCATTTTTTCTGGCAGAACAACATATCTTCGTTGTCTGCGCAGATTATGAAAGAATATTAAGATACGTTGTTTTGCCAAATCACCATCGCTGCGCAGATTGAATGATGCGCGCAGAGACTATACCCTACGAAACGACATACGTTGTTTTGGCATATCACAGCTGAAGATACGTTGTTTTGCAAAATCACATCCACTGCGCAGAATGATGCGCAGAGAGACTACTTGCTGCACAACGACATATGTTGTTTTGCCACTTCACAGCAGAGAAGATAAGTTGTTCTGCCAAATCACATCCGCTGCGCAGAAGGATGCGCAGAGAGACTACTCGCTGCACAACAACATATGTTGTTTTGCCATTTCACAGCAGAGAAGATACGTTGTTCTGCCAAATCACGCACGAGATGCCAGATTTGGGTGATTTGGCAAAACAACGTATCTTCAAAAACTCTTTGATATTTTTAACAAAAAATGTTTTTATGATTTAATTTTACAATAGATAGTAGAAGAACGATATGAGTTACATTGAGAAAAATGTATCTTGAAAAATTATTCAACTGGAGAGGAACGAGAACAATTCTAGCTGTAAAATCTAAAATCGCTGATATCTCGAAAGTACCAAAACAGAGATACCTTGTTTTGCCATATCACGACCAACTCTTCTAAAGGGTCTACCATACCTTGTACAACCACATTTTCAATATCAGCTCCCTGGACCTTAGCTATGTAACCCAAGGCTGAGAAGATCACACAAGATGCAAAGATGCTGGTGAAACTGTTGATCCCACAAATAGTCAGAGTATCTCTGAAAAAAAAAGAACAAGAAATACCCCCTATTATGAGCTGGCCTAGCAGTAAGGTCCGCTGGCAGCCAGCCCTCAGCCTTCACCTACAAACTGACTCTGATTGGACCCAAGTTCGAGTCCGAGTCATGTCTTTTGGATGGTGATGTTAAAGGTCGGTCCTAGGCCTAAATAATATCTGACTGATACATGTTTGTAAAAACCCAATTCCACACACACACACACCCACACACACAAACACACACCACGTTTATGAAAATCGGTTGTACCGTTACTGTGTCACATGACCTTTTGTGACTTCATGTCAGCCCCAAAACAGAGAATTCCCGAGTATTGCTATGATCATCATCTATTCTAACTGAACAGTGGTCCAAAAAGTAGCCTGAAACACCAAATTTAAAAAAAAAAGGAAAAAATTCAAATTTGAAAAACAAATACATAAAAATTTGTGAAACAGAATACATAAGTGAAATCACTTTCATAATAATGTTTGTACTTTCTTTAAGAACTTCCTGCATAAAAAAGTTATCTCTAGGACCTTTCATTACTTGATTATCACTCAAACTGTGTATTTATGTATATAATTTGCATAAATTATAATACTACATAAAAAAATAAAGATTTACATAAATTCAAACATGGATTTATATGCTTTATGTGATTCTTGAGGTCTGTGCAAAATTTTGTGGCGATCGGTCATGCTGTGGCCGAGATATTGGCCAAGACATACATACCGTATCTCCAAAGTAGCAAAGTCTTTTTAGGGTTAAACTACTTGATTACAGCACCTGCAGCCTTTTAGGACTCCTCAGGACAGTTCTAGTACACGAGCACTTACCTGACTATAGACCTGTTCTTGAAGTCATTGTAGCTGGAGAGTGCTATCATAGATCCAAAGGCAATCCCTATGGAGTTGAAATTCTGAGCTGCTGCAGCCGCCCATACCTATAATTCATACAACATGACAGAGAACAGGATTAAATGAGTTATTAAAAATATAAAGATACAAAATCTTGTCCATCATATTCATTACATATCAAATTGACTTTTACATGTAGATTTTAAAAAGATACAAAATTTCCTTATGACACAGGCATTGCTTACTAATCAATTTCATTCTAAAAGTCTAACAAACAAGACAGCATAATCAGAAATATCTGAAATATCATGCTTGAGAAAATGAATTACCAGTATTCACTTTGAACAATTGCATTATATCTGCCTTTTTTAATATGATACCATTGTATATCATTGCATTTTTTATCTGTTTTTAAATAATAGATCAGTTATAGTTGATTGCAAAGGTTCAATAAGGCAAATGTACAGTACATGTATAGACTTACAGACGCTTTCTTAGAAGTTCCCAGCGTGGTTGGAATAAGAAAGTAATACCATCGGCAGCTCCATCCAAGAGGGCTCCATTTATCAACAGCACCAACAAAACGAGGTAGGGGAAGGTGGCCGTGAAATACACAACCTAGTCACGGGTAAAAACCAAATTCATTCCAAATTAACTTTTAAGGTATTACAAGATAAATGCATACACATGTACATATAAACAAGAAAATAAATATCACACAAATATGAATATACAAACTCAAATTCAATACTTAACATGAAATTAAAGAAAACTGACGCAGGCTTGAGGAAATGAAAAAGCACATGACTGTATCAAGGTACCTGGAACTAGATATGGGTAGCTTAAACCACATTGAGAGTCCAAAAATGCTCCTGCATAACATACCAAAATTCAGTTATGGATATGTGCCATTGATTTTAACAGTGTTCTATCTATCTTCACATCAAACTTGAAAAATTATATTGGCCATGTACATGTACATATATGCTCTAATATTCTTTCAATCTTTCAGTTTTAATATATAGACAACTTGCATCCCTTAGACATTATGCAAGTTATTTTCAAACTTTTGCATTACTGGCATAACTTGAGAAAAATATATTACTGGCATCACTTGAGATAATCGTCTTTTCATAGCCAGAAGGGCGTTAACTCATATCATTTTATACAGACTTAGCATTTTTTCTGGCTCCAAGCTGACAATATTTACAAGTACATGTCAGATGTCATTAACATTAGAAAAATCTATCCACATTTGAAGCTGTTACACATCTGATGGCACCTATTCAAACTAAATTTTGATATCGAACCATTTCAAGTTCCAGGTTATTGAGACGGGGGGGCTTCTGTGCTTTTCAGCCTCGTTCACACGTAACGCAGTAAATGCCTTTTAAAATACAATTTAAATGAAATGACAAATCACAAAAGTGCTGTGCACTGAAACTACATCTTACAGACCAATCCGGCTTATCGTTGAGGGCATGCAGCAGATGAGCAGCCATTACCGCAGTGTCCCGCCGTGGAGTTACAGACAACAATGCAGTGCAGCCTAGTGAGCGCAGCTGAATGTAGTGCGCAAAGATTACATCTGCACTATATGGGGGACACCGCAGTAATGGCGCTGCCCACAATTCGATTTTAGGATCGGTCTATAGATAGATAGATGTATCAGTGAAAATGCTTACAGGTATGGCCTTCATTGTGAATGGCTCCTTTTACAGTGTACATGTACTTCATCCTCACCTGCATTTCATTCACATTTAAAATAAATTCTATATTAACATAGTATCTTTTGTCATGGTTTACCTCATCATGTGCAAACACAGATTAACAGAGAAGATATACATAAAGTGATCATAGAGAACACACACAGTAAGTATAATTCAATGAAGAATACTTGAATACCGTTTCATGCAAAGTCATGACTCTGTTATCTGCCTATTGGGTTGGGAATTTTAATGGCAAATTCTTTAATGGAATTCTTATTTCCCTTTAATTCCAGTTCATGAGAAATAGGGTCCGACACATACGAAGTGGTATAGAGCAGAAGCGAGAGACCACATAAAGAACCAGTTACGTCATATATCAGATATATGGAGAGCTATAGAATGGTAGACAGAGGTCATAAGAGAGGAGAAAGAGAAAGAGAAAGGAGGGTAAAGAGAGAGAAAGAGAGAA
>CM057154.1:2044205-2070391 GCA_029962745.1 Echinometra lucunter
ATAGTTCTCTTACAATAATATAATATTTCTCTTTCTTGAACTAGAAAGAGAAATGAACAATGAGAAGAGGACATGTTTGATAGAATAGAGGACAGATAACCCTAGATTCTGGAAGAAGTCCGGTTGTGTTTAATATACCAACAGAACATCAAGTTGTGGATAATGGAAATAATAATAATAATAATGCATTGTAAGTGTCTTGAGCACCCTAGAGGTGGATATGTTGCAGAGTATAAGTATCTTCATTTCCTACCTCTTTCATTGAACCCTCAGATGTGGCCAAAGTGTGGATTGCACCAATAGGCATACACATGATAGAGAGAAGAGCCACACACCACCAAGGCCCTGGCACCATGGTGGATAGATGTAATCACCGTACGTCACTGGTTCATAGTCAACGATTGTGAATATCAGGATGACCTGATAAAAAAACAATGATGTAGATGGTTAATCCCTATCATTATCACCATTATTACCATCCTTATCACCATCATCATAATCATGATCTTCATCATCATGATCAACATTAGCATCATCATCATCATCATCATCATCATCACATCACAAACTATAACATACCAAGAGGAGAGGTGAGATGACCAACCAGCAAGCTCTGAAGTAGATGTTGGGATAAGAGCCTGTCATGGCTTCGATGTTCTTACGCTAGACGATTACCACCTACATGTTTGGGCAGGGAAAGAGAAATATTTAAGTCTCGTCAGGATAAGATCCATGTTGGGGATAAGATCCTGTCAGGGCTTGGATGTTTCTAGCTAGACGATTACCACAAACACGTACACGGGGGCAAGGGAAAAGGAGAAAAACGAATTAGCAATATTTAGATTCTTCAGTCTGGACAATTTAAGGTCCCATTTTCATAAGCCCAGGCAGTGCATATATCCGTAATCATCTACAAACTGAAGATACATTCAAATAACTACACGCAGTTGCTCTTGGATGAAGCTGTTGAATGATATAAAAGTCCAGATTCACTTTAATCACATACTATTAGTTTTATTAGCCACTAGCCATGTATTAAGCCATTGATACGGCTGCTGCTTATCAAAAAATTTATTCCAGAATCTTGGAACATATCGAGCTCTTCACAGCTTCAGATCAGACTATTATAGGAGGAAACTTGGAAATTGCACTTTCATAGCATACATAAATTGTCAAACTGATTATAGCTTATGGATTCAATGCATGCACTTTAATATCAGATGACGACATATGGAGATAGGCAGAAACACAATGCAAATTGCTCCCTTCGGGATAATGTCTTACCGTACACCCAGCATACAGCAACAGCCTCAGCACTAGCCACAAAGAAGAGAGCGATTGCAGTATACCAATCCATGATCTGGAAGAAGTACATTCCTCCCTGCACATCATAAAAATGGACAAGAAAACTAATAAGATGAAGACGCAAGACAATCATACTTATCAAAAGGATAGAGATGACTGAGATGAGAAGCTTCTAAGGGGAGGTGGTTGTGCAAAGTTGGTAGAGCATGCGCTCTTAATCAAAGGGTCGTGACTGATTCCTGCCCGCCTGGCTCCTTATGGTCCTTCAGCAAGACATTTATCCCCTTTGCTGCACTCTACCCAGGTGTACAAATGAAGTACCTGGCATTAATGTGGTAAAAATAATGTTAATAAAAATGCACTGTAGCACATTAAGCACCCTTTGAGTGGATATGTTGTGCAGTATAAATATCTTTATTATATTATCATCATTATCATTGAAGCATCTGTCAAAGTCGAATTGGAACTTAGAATAGAAACACAAGGGCTTATCAAAAGGCCAGTGAGATGGGAATTTTCCCAGTGCAAATAATCAGAAAAAGGCCAGATGAAAATTGACACTTGCTCTGGCCAATGGAGGGATATCATTGAAATTCCAAAAGCAAAAGAACATCTAGGATTTGATTAGCTGGGTACCTAGAGCTGCATGTACTTTTACCCATTTGGACCAAGTAGGAACTTCCCTTGGTGATGTACATGTATCTTAGAGCTATCTTGATGAACCAGAAGAGGACTCATCTTGGTGCTGCTGGCTAGCCTAAGGATAGAATAGAAACCTAGACCTACATAGATGGACCAAATGAGGACTTATACCTTTGTGATGTTCGGTAGCTTAGGGTAAAGTCCCCAGTTTCTGCGATACGGAAAAACAGATAAATTTCACGGAATATGGGAAGAAACACAGAATTCACAGAATTTCACAGAATACGCAATTTTCTAGGCCAAAAAAGTTTGAATTATAAAAAATACAGAGAAAAACAGAAAAAAAGCAAAACCCAGTAAAAGCAAAACCGTGCATCGGCAGAAAATCTGAATCGAACCTGTTCGCAGTGTTAAGCATGTGTCTGGCGGAGCTTCAGCTGCGTCTGCATGTATACTGCTTGCACATAGGGTAACTTACGTTTTTTCTATAGATTTTACTATTAACAATTGCTTTGTCATATGTTTTGTACATGCCATCAGAAGAACACAGAATTTGAAGTTAAAACACGGAAGAACACAGAACTTGCAATTTCGAAAATGGAGAAGTGGGGACTTTAGCCTGGGGATTGGACTACGGAACTAGACCAACTTAGATGGCCTAAGGCAAAACTTACCCTGGTGATGTTGGGTAGACCAAGGAGAAAGGAGATGATGCATATATATAGGACCAGGATCTCTTTCCGGTTAAAGTAGAATCGACGAAGCTTGGGAAATCCCTCATTGAAGGTAGCTACCACAACTTCTACCATGGCAAACTATGTATCAATTTGGGGAAAACCAAACAAAAACAACTTGTTACATCTTACCATAAGAACTTTTTAAAGAGGCTACCAATAAAAAAAAACCCAAACAAACAACCAACCAACCAAAAACAGATGAAGATATAGACTCTGTTCTGTATACACTTAATGTTCTATATTGGAGATCAAGGTGCTTCACATTTACAAAAGAATTCACACTCTAAATAATGGAAAAAACTAATCGAGGAGAAAGCAGGACCTAACACATTTTTTGTGAAAATTTATTAACTGTCTCGTTTTGATAGCTGAAGTAACTATATTACTCGAAAATGAAAGGCAATTTACAGACTGAAATGTGTGCAGTTGCAGTCAAATTTTTGTAGTAAACCTCCTTGTCTGCGCATCCATTCACACCCTCCTACCAGCAACACATTCTATTTATTTGGGGGATGGGGGAAGCGGGAGCGGGGGAAGGGGGGAAGGGGGGAGGTAAACTAACCTGGCTGTCTATACCAAGACAGACAAGCATGATGAAGAAAAGTACAGCCCATAGCTGAGGTACAGGCATGGTGGTGAATACAGCTGGGTAGACCACAAATACAAGACCAGGTCCTGAGCATTGAAAAGATGAATGAGTAATGTAATGCTTGCTTGCAAAAGAAAAAAAAAAAAGAATTTCCCCCCAAATACAAAAAAAAAAATTATACATACATGTAAATATTGCATTCATAAGAACAGTACATGCAAATCCATACATGAATTGACTCCCTGATTTTTTGCATGGCTGAAGTGGACACCAGTAAACTACAATGAATATATACCCCCCCCCCCCCCCCCCCCCCCCCTCCCCCCCAAAACCAACATTAACATTGGGTACTTACAAACAAATGGGGGACAAAGCTTTGAACAATGAGGCATTTAGTTTGCTTCTGAAGGACTGTGTATTTCAATAGAAGGGCTTTGGGTGATAGCACTTTCAGAGTCAACACCTCTAATATTAAGAAATACCACCTTTGGTGGGCAGAGGAATAAAAAAGATTGCTCTGTAAAGTAAAACCAACTAATTTCAATGTGACATGGTTTAGGTTTGTTCAATAGTTTACTGAATTATAGCACTCTTCACTGGCAGACGAGTTCTCTGTGCATTAGCTTAACTCATTGAACACTAAGCCTGGGATATCGGTCTGGGGTCTATGGAAAAAGGTGTTAAACTGAAATCAAATTGAGCTCAATGGGTTACTAACCTGACACAACCTTGACTCATGCTAGTCAATGAATACTGTGGCTGTGACATGGCAAAACAATGTATCTCAAATTTTGAGGTTTTTCAGGTTTTTAGCTTGTTGGATACATTAAGCCCATTCTTTAACATCTGTCAAAATTTCAGCTCTCAAAATGATTTCAATTTTAAGAAAATTGCATTACAATTTCAGCAATTTTCCAAAATTGTACCAAATAATTTGGCAAAACAACGTAACTTGACTTACGTTTTTTTGCCAAAACATTTGCGTCCCAGATAGACTTACATTGTTCTGCTTCGTTAACAGCCTCTCATTTGACCTTCCATTTTTTCTGGCAGAACAACATATCTTCGTTGTCTGCGCAGATTATGAAAGAATATTAAGATACGTTGTTTTGCCAAATCACCATCGCTGCGCAGATTGAATGATGCGCGCAGAGACTATACCCTACGAAACGACATACGTTGTTTGGCATATCACAGCTGAAGATACGTTGTTTTGCAAAATCACATCCACTGCGCAGAATGATGCGCAGAGAGACTACTTGCTGCACAACGACATATGTTGTTTTGCCACTTCACAGCAGAGAAGATAAGTTGTTCTGCCAAATCACATCCGCTGCGCAGAAGGATGCGCAGAGAGACTACTCGCTGCACAACAACATATGTTGTTTTGGGCCATTTCACAGCAGAGAAGATACGTTGTTTCTGCCAAATCACGCACGAGATGCCAGATTTGGGTGATTTGGCAAAACAACGTATCTTCAAAAAACTCTTTGATATTTTTAACAAAAAATGTTTTTATGATTTAATTTTACAATAGATAGTAGAAGAACGATATGAGTTACATTGAGAAAAAATGTATCTTGAAAATTATTCAACTGGAGAGGAACGAGAACAATTCTAGCTGTAAAATCTAAAATCGCTGATATCTCGAGAGTACCAAAACAGAGATACCTTGTTTTGCCATATCACGACCAACTCTTCTAAAGGGTCTACCATAACCTTGTACAACCACATTTTTCAATATCAGCTCCCTGGGACCTTAGCTATGTAACCCAAGGCTGAGAAGATCACACAAGATGCAAAGATGCTGGTGAAACTGTTGATCCCACAAATAGTCAGAGTATCTCTGAAAAAAAAAGAACAAGAAATACCCCCTATTATGAGCTGGCCTAGCAGTAAGGTCCGCTGGCAGCCAGCCCTCAGCCTTCACCTACAAACTGACTCTGATTGGACCCAAGTTCGAGTCCGAGTCATGTCTTTTGGATGGTGATGTTAAAGGTCGGTCCTAGGCCTAAATAATATCTGACTGATACATGTTTGTAAAAACCCAATTCCACACACACACACACCCACACACACAAACACACACCACGTTTATGAAAATCGGTTGTACCGTTACTGTGTCACATGACCTTTTGTGACTTCATGTCAGCCCCAAAACAGAGAATTCCCGAGTATTGCTATGATCATCATCTATTCTAACTGAACAGTGGTCCAAAAAGTAGCCTGAAACACCAAATTTAAAAAAAAAAGGAAAAAATTCAAATTTGAAAAACAAATACATAAAAAATTTGTGAAACAGAATACATAAGTGAAATCACTTTCATAATAATGTTTGTACTTTCTTTAAGAACTTCCTGCATAAAAAAGTTATCTCTAGGACCTTTCATTACTTGATTATCACTCAAACTGTGTATTTATGTATATAATTTGCATAAATTATAATACTACATAAAAAAATAAAGATTTACATAAATTCAAACATGGATTTATATGCTTTATGTGATTCTTGAGGTCTGTGCAAAATTTTGTGGCGATCGGTCATGCTGTGGCCGAGATATTGGCCAAGACATACATACCGTATCTCCAAAGTAGCAAAGTCTTTTTAGGGTTAAACTACTTGATTACAGCACCTGCAGCCTTTTAGGACTCCTCAGGACAGTTCTAGTACACGAGCACTTACCTGACTATAGACCTGTTCTTGAAGTCATTGTAGCTGGAGAGTGCTATCATAGATCCAAAGGCAATCCCTATGGAGTTGAAATTCTGAGCTGCTGCAGCCGCCCATACCTATAATTCATACAACATGACAGAGAACAGGATTAAATGAGTTATTAAAAATATAAAGATACAAAATCTTGTCCATCATATTCATTACATATCAAATTGACTTTTACATGTAGATTTTAAAAAGATACAAAATTTCCTTATGACACAGGCATTGCTTACTAATCAATTTCATTCTAAAAGTCTAACAAACAAGACAGCATAATCAGAAATATCTGAAATATCATGCTTGAGAAAATGAATTACCAGTATTCACTTTGAACAATTGCATTATATCTGCCTTTTTTAATATGATACCATTGTATATCATTGCATTTTTTATCTGTTTTTAAATAATAGATCAGTTATAGTTGATTGCAAAGGTTCAATAAGGCAAATGTACAGTACATGTATAGACTTACAGACGCTTTCTTTAGAAGTTCCCAGCGTGGTTGGAATAAGAAAGTAATACCATCGGCAGCTCCATCCAAGAGGGCTCCATTTATCAACAGCACCAACAAAACGAGGTAGGGGAAGGTGGCCGTGAAATACACAACCTAGTCACGGGTAAAAACCAAATTCATTCCAAATTAACTTTTAAGGTTATTACAAGATAAATGCATACACATGTACATATAAACAAGAAAATAAATATCACACAAATATGAATATACAAACTCAAATTCAATACTTAACATGAAATTAAAGAAAACTGACGCAGGCTTGAGGAAATGAAAAAGCACATGACTGTATCAAGGTACCTGGAACTAGATATGGGTAGCTTAAACCACATTGAGAGTCCAAAAATGCTCCTGCATAACATACCAAAATTCAGTTATGGATATGTGCCATTGATTTTAACAGTGTTCTATCTATCTTCACATCAAACTTGAAAAATTATATTGGCCATGTACATGTACATATATGCTCTAATATTCTTTCAATCTTTCAGTTTTAATATATAGACAACTTGCATCCCTTAGACATTATGCAAGTTATTTTCAAACTTTTGCATTACTGGCATAACTTGAGAAAAATATATTTACTGGCATCACTTGAGATAATCGTCTTTTCATAGCCAGAAGGGCGTTAACTCATATCATTTTATACAGACTTAGCATTTTTTCTGGCTCCAAGCTGACAATATTTACAAGTACATGTCAGATGTCATTAACATTAGAAAAATCTATCCACATTTGAAGCTGTTACACATCTGATGGCACCTATTCAAACTAAATTTTGATATCGAACCATTTCAAGTTCCAGGTTATTGAGACTGGGGGGCTTCTGTGCTTTTCAGCCTCGTTCACACGTAACGCAGTAAATGCCTTTTAAAATACAATTTAAATGAAATGACAAATCACAAAAGTGCTGTGCACTGAACTACATCTTACAGACCAATCCGGCTTATCGTTGAGGGCATGCAGCAGATGAGCAGCCATTACCGCAGTGTCCCGCCGTGGAGTTACAGACAACAATGCAGTGCAGCCTAGTGAGCGCAGCTGAATGTAGTGCGCAAAGATTACATCTGCACTATATGGGGGACACCGCAGTAATGGCGCTGCCCACAATTCGATTTTAGGATCGGTCTATAGATAGATAGATGTATCAGTGAAAATGCTTACAGGTATGGCCTTCATTGTGAATGGCTCCTTTTACAGTGTACATGTACTTCATCCTCACCTGCATTTCATTCACATTTAAAATAAATTCTATATTAACATAGTATCTTTTGTCATGGTTTACCTCATCATGTGCAAACACAGATTAACAGAGAAGATATACATAAAGTGATCATAGAGAACACACACAGTAAGTATAATTCAATGAAGAATACTTGAATACCGTTTCATGCAAAGTCATGACTCTGTTATCTGCCTATTGGGTTGGGAATTTTAATGGCAAATTCTTTAATGGAATTCCTATTTCCCTTTAATTCCAGTTCATGAGAAATAGGGTCCGACACATACGAAGTGGTATAGAGCAGAAGCGAGAGACCACATAAAGAACCAGTTACGTCATATATCAGATATATGGAGAGCTATAGAATGGTAGACAGAGGTCATAAGAGAGGAGAAAGAGAAAGAGAAAGGAGGGTAAAGAGAGAGAAAGAGAGAAAGAGAGAAAGAGAGAAAGAGAGAAAGAGAGAAAGAGAGAAAGAAAGAGAGAGAGAAAGAGAGAAAGAGAGAAAGAAAGAGAGAGAGAAAGAGAGAAAGAGAGAGAAAAAGAGAGAAAAAGAGAAAAAGAGAGAAAGAGAGAAAGAGAGAGAAAGAGAAAAACAGAGAAAGAGAAAGAAGAAAACAGAGAAAGAGAAAGAGAGAGAAAGAGAGAGGAGGGTAAAGAGAAAAAAAGAGAGAAAGAGAGAGAAAGAGAGAAAGATATGAGAGAAAAGTAGAGAGCAACAAGGATAGAAAGAAAATGGGGAGGGGAGTGTGCAGAAAAAGGGTAGAAAGGGTTTTTATTTTTCCAGATTTTTGAAGAAAGTCAGAAAGAGCTAATACCACAGAGAGAAATAGGAAGATAGGAAGAAAAACAAAAAGGTGTAAATGATCAGAGAAATACATGGACAAAGAAATAGAATGATAAAAAGACAGAAGAGGGGGAAAACACAGAGAGACAAACATAAAGAGAGAAAAAAGGAAGATATTGTTGAGAATGTTCATTATAGAGAACATACAA
The DNA here is from genome assembly GCA_029962745.1 of Echinometra lucunter. Taxonomy (NCBI): domain Eukaryota; kingdom Metazoa; phylum Echinodermata; class Echinoidea; order Camarodonta; family Echinometridae; genus Echinometra; species Echinometra lucunter. Next base: position 2,052,924 of record CM057154.1, read on the forward strand.
AGATTTTAAACAAAATATAACAGAAGCAAAAACAAACACAAAAATAAAAATGAAAGCTATGCACAGAAGTTGGAACACAAATAGCTAAACCTGTTCGATGAAAGAAATTTAAAGACAATGCGAAAAGAGAAGAAAAATGAATGAAAAAGTTTGGAGCATAGTATATGTACATGTGAGATTTACCTAATAGATGTATCACAATGTGAATTAATTTTGGCATGTAGGACTCCATTAAGATGGCTAAACTTTCTATGTGTTACATGTTATGAATTGTTCTCTTTCTATAACACAATTTAGCCACTGTAATTCTTATTGCACACATGGCAGAACATTGTAGAAAACTGGAATTTAACTGCCCCCCCCCAAAAAAAAAATTGCATACATGTTCAGATTTCTTCTGTCTGCTTTCTTTAAATTTTTTTCTTTCTTTTTGGTTGGTTCCACTATCGCTCTAGCGAAATAAGATCATGCCGTTAATTCTTTTTACATTTATTTTTACTTATATCAAGAAGAAAACTAATGCAGAAAATATAGTTTTGTATGTCCCACAATCCAAAAGAAACTCAACATGTACTGATAACCTTAATCACAATAGCAGGTTCTGAAATGGTACTGAATTTCAGTATAATTAACTGAATAAATCCAGAGTTATCAAGTCACTGTCACACAGTTATGTGGGTACTACTCCCTAAAATGATTTCATTGGTATGGATGCATGCATCATACCTCAGCAACAACAAATAAGAAAAGGGCTAGGGTATGAAATCTATCTAGTGAACCAGCATATCTTCACCTTGTGAAACATATAGGTTAGATGCACACATCATGGAAAACTCCTAGAGTCAAGCAATGACTCAAAGAGAAAAAGATTTGATCGAGTTGATTCTTGGCAGATCGTCATAAGATCTAACATCATCATCAGAGACTTGCTCGGGCTGATAATCAAATCACAGAGACTTGCTCGGGATGAATATCAAATCACAGAGACTTGCTCGGGATGAATATCAAATCAAGGTGAGAGACTCGCTTGGGTCGATTATCCTGCTATTATAAGAGACTTGCTCAGGCTGATTATCTTTGTTTTTTAAAAGTTGAGAGAAAGAAAATGTCGGGCCGGCAACCTGAGAAAGATAAATGAGTAGGAAAGAATTTATTGGTAGCATCTAATGTGATCGGTGCTGTCCTGCAGAAGTAATGGATGTGATGAGATGACGGCATGAAGTATGTCTTCCTTTCACCACAAAGTCGAGAATAATGGTTCCTGTGATGAAACGAAATGAATGCATGGAGAAGCATTATACAGATGGAATGTACAAGACAATCATTTCATGTTACTATAACTACTATACTAATTCTAATTTTGCACAATTTAACATCTTTTGCCCAATGGGATTATTAAGCTATGGGTCACACATCTCTCTCCTCTTAAGAAACACTGGAGTTGTTAAAGCTAAAATGACAAAACATTAGTATTCCAATTTGGTTCAAAGTCTGCTGTATGAAGAGTTAGAGTTCATTCAATTTCTCTTCCTAGGTTTACACTCAGACCTTGACTGGATTGGTTCAAGCAACAGGTGGAGACTTTTGATGAACTCTCTGATAATAATAATAATAATAATAATGGTGGCTTCTTGTATAGCGCTCAGGTCCGTCATGTCTGACGCTCATGGCGCTCCAACATTATTACCCCGGTCATAGCTTAGCGGCCAAATATGTAGCGCTCTAGCATATCAGGTCCCCATTTACACCTGGGTGGAGAGTGGCAAACGTGGATTAATGTCTTGCCAAAGGACGTTAAAGCCGGGCTGAGATTCAAACCCCTGACCCTCTGATTGAGAGTCAAGTGAATGAACCACTACACCACGATAGATAGTTGTACACATGCAGTTCAGAGGGAACCTCCTGATTGGTTGACAAAGAATGTGACATGTAGATTTGTGATTTAATAGTTGGTGGGTTGTGATTCAATATGTAGATCTCTGACTGGCTAATAGTTGGAGGGTCATCATGTAGTGGAACTCTCTCATAGGCCAATAGTTTAAGGGCTGACATTTACTGGAACTCTCTGATTGGCTCATAGGTTAAGGGTTGACATTTACTGGAAGTCAATGCTTGGCTAATAGTTTATAGGAACTAACATTTACTGGATCTCTCTGATTGGCTAAATTTTTTTCATCATCATGTAGGGCATACAAAAAAGTACAACAAATTTAAAAAAAAGTCAGTTTTTGAGAAAAAAAAGAGTTGCTTTCTTTTGTCCTTAGATGGCAACATTGTTTCAGAGTATCTTTGTGGGGATGTGCTGTTGGCTAGGGATATTACCAGGATGCCAATTTGTGCTTCATAAGTTAAAATTTTACAATTCCTTATCTGCTTTACTGATTTTTTTTTTCTCAAACTTTCTCTTATTTCTACTTTCGTATATATTTTTCTATTAATTTCTTGCTTTCATTTAATCTAACTTAATTCATATATGGACACACCTCCTTTTCAATTAAAACTTCGACTATTCCTATGTTACTGATTTTTCTAAAACTTCCACTTACATATTTTTCTGTAATCTATTCATTTTTTGCTTGTCTCCATACTTCAATGCAGACCTCTGTTTTAATTACAAACTTGAAATCTTTTATCTTTTACTGACTTTTTCTCAAATTACATGTATAATGTGTTTTTTTTTTCTTTTTGCTTTTCTTTAAACAAATTTTAATTATATCTGGGCAGACCTTCTTTTCAATTAAAACTTTAAGATTTCTTATCCTAAACCTTTAAATTATATATGTTTTTGTATTGTTTTGCTTTTCTTTAAACAAAGTTGATATTATTAGAGCAGACCTTTTATTGCTGCTACCATTACAACTTCCCTCTCCTTACTGAATGCATCTTGTTTCCCTTCTTCAATGTGCTTTATCCAATTTTCTATCCCACTTGTGATGTATTTGAAAATTTCCTGTGCTGCGATATTTTGAAATTTCCTGTTTTGCAATGTACAGGCTTATTTTGCTTTGTAATAGCAGACACAATAATTTACAAAAAATAATAATATGATGCTATAAGTCCATAAGAGTAAAATTGAGATAAAATGCATGACCAATATAAGCTTAGAATCACTTTGATATCGACCACATAATTTTTCAAATTTTCAACTTTTTCCTTCAACCGCCGTAAAGAGAGAGAGAGAGATGTATATAAAACGGACCATTCTACAGACAATATATAACAACAGTGGGGTTTAACATAAAAAATACAATCAATCTTACGATTGATATCAATTGTAAGTCTATGGCAAACCATGTACTTAAGAGTTACAATTGATCGTAAGATTGATTGTATCTCTTTATGTTACACCCCCCTTAATTAATGGTCAAAGATCCATTAATCACAGGTGAGCAATTTGTGATCTTTCACCCATAATGAACTAGTCTAAGTTTCCAAGTTTTTATTTCTTACCCTCAATGATAATCAGCTCAACTAAGAATGAGATGGAAAAATTAAATGTGAAAAAGTCTGTAAGCTCCAGGACTGCTCAGAGTTTCATTGACAAGTAAGAGAAAAAAACCCCCCAATGTTCATTTGGACGTGAAACCGAAGTTAAGAATTGTCAGAATCTTGCCCAGGAATAAGAATTAGTCTGTTATAGCATTGTTTACATTGGCTGCTGGGCATAGCACAAGATACCTTCCAGCTCAAAACCACTAATCAATGGCCATAATTCATTTGCTGTTTTGCATGTTTTCTCTCTTTTTTTTTTTTTTGGCTCGAGTGAGAACACTAATAGGTTCTCCAAATGAAGCCATGTACAATAGCATGTACTGCAAGGAAAATACATGACATATACAGTATAACAAGAAATCCTTATTTCCCTAAATTGGCCATATGGTCATGTTTGCAAATTAATGGTTTTGAGATGCCAGGCCAGAAATATACACCATGTCATATAAAATACTGTGAGTGGATCAGATTGCTCCATGTGTATCTTATTACACTTATTGATAGCTTGGTCTAACCGAATTGCAAAATGGGATAGGAAATAGAATCTAGAATAATGTATTTGTAAGGAATATTCATTTGGCCTTGTATTTCTTAATTCTCTGCTAGTGGAAAAGCACCACATTTTGAAATTTGAGGAAATTATTTGCTGCATTAGATGTGGTAGTACTGGATATTGCAAACTTAGAAAGTTTAAACCAGGTGGAAATGTTGAATACCCATGGAACTAGTCCATCCACTCACATCACTGTGACAAGCTTTGCTTTATCATCTGATCCAAGTCAATGGACCTGATCAACATGGGCCTAGTCCTCACCTTGCCTGAGGTTGCGACACCTTTGAAGAGGCAGAAGTAGACCAGGATCCAAGCCAAGAGTAGGAGACCAAACAATTCCCAGCGCATCCCGTCAGGTTCATCAATTCCTCCGCTGATCTGGAGCACTCGGTTGCTGTAGAATGAAGCAAAGAGTTTCATTCAACATGTCTGGATAAGCTTGGCTAACCAATACCTAACCGGTCTTGATCTGTATTTCTCTATCATCATGGCACTACTCAATAATATAAAAAATCAATTACATATTCATATTTTATGGTGTGTGAATGTAGTCTTTCTGGGACCTCCCTCCCTTCCTCTCCTCTCCAAATAGTTCCCTTATAGGGGGGGGGGGGGGGGAGTGGAGAAAGGGAGGGGGAGATGAGACTTGACAGTGTCACAATGTTGTAAGAACACATAATCTTATTCAAAGTAATATTGGGCTTGATGAAACCATTCCACTGTGTTCATTCTTAAAGACATTGGTTAACATTGTTATGATTTTAAAAAATCTTATTTTGTTACTTGAAAATGGGATAAACATAAGGGTTATAGTGTAAAAATACCAGTCTGAAAGTTTCAAAGTATAATATCCACAGGAAGTATTTTTAAATATCAAAAATGTGAACCAACATTTGAAAAATATACGAGGGTCGGTTGCACAGAATAGACATAAGGAGTGTGCATGCGCGTGTGACTCACCTTACCGTACTGTGTGTACTGGCGAATCACGCGGCGGGAGGCACATAACGGCATTTTCAAATTCAAGCAAAGTGGTTCTCTTAGTGATTGTCTCGTGAGACGAAGGATAATGAAATCGCCGTTTGCGTCTAACTTACACTTTTTCATTCCAAATTATGGTTGGTTTCAGGATTTTTGAGTACAAATACAAGTACTCATACACATGTTTCATCTTAGTCTGAGAATTTTTTAAATCAGCTACTCACAAAGTTAGCCAATGCCTTTAATAGGACAGTGTTTTTAAACAAATGATTATACTTCAAGAAATCTCTGGTGGATCAAACAGATCTTTCTGCTTTCTTTAATTAACAAAAAAAGTGTGGTAGAGACAAAACTACCGGTACATTATGACTTTGCTAAAAGTACTCTTTGTCAAACAGCTACATTAGATTTAATATAACTGGGACATTGTTATAAAAATAGATATGACCATACTAAAAGTACTTTTAAATTGATGAAAAGGGTAGGTCTCTGCAAGAGAATGTTGTAAATTATACTGCTGAACTGATAGTTGTCAAAGTTCTCGTGACAAATTGTTCTTTCACTTTTGTTTCACCAGGATTCAGGAAATATGATATGATAGAGGAGATGTGTTGCCTCAGTAGGTGAAGTGTCTGCTTGTCAAACCAAAGGCTGTGGGTTTGAATCACATGTACACGTTGGTGACACCAAATACTTTAACCCATTCGTGACAGGAATTATTTAAAGCTTAATTTGATCAGCTTTTATTCTTCAAATTGGCAACACCAACAGTTTTATTTTATTGCTACATTTTTCTGATAAAATGTCATGTATCTGAAATGAATATAAATTGACAGAAATTATGATGAGAAGTCAAAAAATTGCCAATTTGCAGGGGAAAACAGTGATTTTAAACTTTCTATCGCATTGCCAATTTAAGGATTTTAATGCTTATTTTCCTTTAAAAAGTTTCAGCATCAAACAACGAATATTGACGCAACCAAAATGGGCACAGTTTGTGTAGAAATTTTTGCCCTTTCTGCTCATGTATTGGTATGATTTTTAGGGTTTTGCATCAAAAGATACGAGGACAAACCACAAAATGTGGACCTCTGTCACGAATGGGTTAATAATAACAGAAAACTTACTCAAAGTACTCCTGGGTTGACGAAACAGTTCCATTAGGTTTTGTCTCATTAGGACCAAGAGTGAGGTAGTCATCTTGGGACCAGCAATCTTCAGAGTTCCAGGTATTATTACATCTGGACCAAGGTAGAACACTTTGGAATGATGAAAACAGGTAGAACAAGGCCCACGTCATGATCACATTGTAGTAGGTAGTCAAGAGGAATGTGATCATTACTGTAGCTGCACCAGTACCTGTACAGAGTTGAGGTAGCAATACGAAGTTCACAAATATGTATCAGAAATACTATCTGATGAGACTTTTCAAAAGTGCCTGCTTTAAAGTATTCATCTTGAGCAATGTTCCATAACACATGAATGTACAAGTATCTAGTTCTGACACCTTAAACCCACTGACTTCTGAATCCCACAGGCTTTCTAAAGGGGCCAGCTGGTAATGCAGACATGTCAAGTCTCACGCATTAGGCGTGAGACTCGCATTGCGGGCTCTTGCTCATCCCCCCAAATCTCTTTCTCATGCCTACATCACAGCCTATCCCCATATACACAACTCTGGTGATCTCACGGTTCCCTACCTAAAAATCTCACACATTACTGGTCTTTGACCTTGGTGTCTCTGTGGTAATGGATTATATAATCAAGAAAAGAAAGATGAACTACAGGCATGCTTTGATAATGAAAACCACGTAATTACAATAATAACAGCTGCATTCATGCATGTATAATAACTATCCTGAGGGATATACTCAAGGTGTTACTAAAGGGGGTATCTCACCGGCCTGGAAACTAGTTCGCGAATAGTTCGTGACTCGAGTCTCCGCTAGTTGCGGAGACTTCCCCATGACAGCTCCACGAGACTAGCTGGGTCTCCAGGGAGTCGTGGGAAATTTAAACATGTCTGATTTTTTGGAGACTTTTTCCAGTCTCCAGCAGGTCTTGGAGACCTCGCCGTGATGTCTCCATCAGTCAGTTTATCCGCGACGTCGCGGCAACGTCTCCACCGGTGAGATATGGCCTTAAGTATGGTACTGAAAACAGTCGAGGAATCACTTCCGACATGTACCACGTACCAATTTACATCTGAGTTGTGAGTGAAAAATGTAGATCATATCTTGCCTTACGACATTGGTGCAGGGCCGGATCCAGCATTTTCAAAAGGGAGGGGGGGGGGGGGGGGGGGGGGTAGGAGGGGCGGCCAGCTTTCTCAGGTGCTTATTTTATCGGAAAAATTTGCTGGCCTTCAAGTTTATACAAAATCCACCCCTGTTGGTGCCACTATTAAATGAATTCTAATAACTAAACACTGACTCCACCTCAGTCAATTTTCTTTAACAACTAAAACAATGAAATAAAACAAAACAAAACTTAATGGTGTACATGTACACTGTACATATATCCAGGTAAGTCCCAGCTCACCTAAAATAAAAGCAGCTCTCATCTAGAAATATTGATTTAACCCATTCATGACAGAGGGTCCACATTATGTGGTTTGGTCCAATAACTTTTGATGCAGAGCTCTAAAAATCATACCAAATACATGAGCAGAAAGAGCAAAAAATTCTACACTTACTGTGCCCATTTTTGTTGCATCAATATTTGTTGTTTGATGCTGAAATTTTTTTAAAGGAAAATAAACATTAAAATCCTTAAATTGGCAATGCGATGAAAATGTTAAAATTACTGTTTTTCCTTGGAAATTGGCAACTTTTTGACTTCTCATCATACATTCTGTCAATTTATATTTATTTCAGATACATGATGTTTTATAAGAAAAATGTAGCAATAAAAGAAAAATGCTGGTGTTGCCAATTTGAAGAAAAAAAGCTGATCAAATTAGGCTTTAAATAATTCCTGTCACGAAAGGGTTAATGTGTCAAACTTTAAAAAAATCACAATGTTTCCCTTTTCCCTTTTGACAGCAAAGAAGGTTGAGCTCTGATGTGAATGGAAACAGCGAAATAATATATACCTCTCTTAAAAAAAAACAAAAACAAAAACAAAACAAAACCAACATGTCCAAATACGGTATAGATCAAATACATATAGTCTTGCATTGACTTGCTTGCAATGGTCAGTGAGAATGTTATCTGTAACACAACACTCTGCATGCAAGAAATACTGTAAACGCCGTTATTTTCGCGTGATTAATTTCTCACGCTGAGCGACCCCAAAACATATTCGCGGGTTCTTGAATTCGCGCTGCAAAATTGTTCACTTGCAAAACTGAAGCGCAACTGCAAGATTTGATTTCATATTTCAATGCATGACAAGTATTTTTTCTGCCCTAGCTATAACTTTAGCTCTAAAGTGGTCACTTTAGGCACACAACTGTACACAGCAGTGCCGCTCCATTTAATGCTTCACACACATGCAGGATCACACAGATGCATATCACAGACACAACTACTAGTACCGTATACACACACACTCTCTCTCTAAAAATCAGCTGTCTAGAGCGTGCGTTCAAATTGTTTAAGCATAAGAAATCATGCTCATATTTTCGCGTGTTCTAGAATTCGCGCCCACCGAAAATAGAGCAAAATCCGCGAAAATTAATGTACCGCGAATATTTCTGCTTTTACAGTACACATTACTTCTTCAAACCTCTTCAAACCTCTTCAAACCTCTTCAAACCTCTTCAAAGCTGAGAATCTCAATCATTATTCTTATTCAAACAATATCATGGATCAATTCATGAGACAGGATGATAGCTACACAAAAATTGCCATAGCAAATCTAAACTGGAAACAGAAAAAAATCAAATCGATTCAAATTATGGGTAAAGGTATATTTCGAGGGCTTCTTGAAGTGAAAATACAACTTCCAGAAATCTGAATTTATTTAGAATATTTACTTTGATTCATACCCTACAAGGAATGTGCCCTATATCTCTACTACATATAGGCCGGCATCTTTCATAGATTACTGTATCAATCCTCTGTAAATCACACACAAATACACAAATATGAAAAGATGAATGCAGTTACGGTATTTGGTCAGCCAAAATAAACAAAACCTATTGTATGGTGTGTGTGTGTGTGTGTGTGCGTGCAGGATCGTAACTGGTCAATATGAAACTGACCTCACACTCAATACTCATACACAGACCTATTTCTAGCAGAAATATTGCACCAGTGCTCACACCTATCCACATCTTTATGAAAATGACCTTCATGAACACAATATTTTACAGATTCTAGTCAGTAGATAAGTATACATTGCATGCGCAGTGTTGTGCACATTTGCTGGCCAACATGATGAGATGATTTGACTTAACACAGGAACTTATCATCATTCCTCATGGCAATAAGCACCCTCTGTAATAATGTTCATCATAACCTAATTGTAAATCTAGATGTAATTTAATGCCCTTCATGTCTGCACTATTCAGTATTTCTTTGACCAGCAGATGAAAAGAGTTCATTTCTTATTTATTACAGTAGATGTATTGGTGCAACGTATCACAACCAATGACTGTGTAATGGACCATGAAAAAGAACTCATATGAAAACAACAAAAGAATAAATAAGAAAAGAATGGAAATTACACTTCATCTTTTGATATGAACACTTGTGATACAGTATCTTTGCAGTATTGGCAGTTTTGGACACTTTTCTTTTTTCCTTTGGTTTGTTTGAGAATTTTCTGTAATATGCCCTCTCCCCAGCAGAAGTGGTTGGTACATGTAATAGGATTTTGTTAAAGAGCAATACAGCAATCAAAATATATTCAATGTAGGTCTGTCTTGTGATGACTGCTAAAAGACCTTCTAATGAATTGGACATGGTATCCTCCCGTGATGAGAGTGTAATGGAAAGAGCAGCACCTCCACCTTGACAGGTGCATTTACACTTGACTTTCAAGATGACCTAGCTAGAGTCACCCATTGTATACCCAGTTGTTGTGTGTCCGGACAGGTTGTGTATCCGGACAGTCTATTTTAAACAGCCATAAGAAAAATTTTACGAGCAATATTTCTTAAATATTTTTAATACAAGTGTTAGACATTATTATAGAGGACAAATGTTGGTGATGATTAGCACTGTTCAATGCATATTTTTTGTTTAATCCAAATACAAAAAAGAATAAGAGTGTAATCAACTAACAATCATAATCGATCATAATACTGAATAAAAAAACACTGCTTCATTGATAATTTCTTTTCATATTTTCATTCCTCTCCTCTATTTAAATTTTTAAAATTTTTTCTGTTTTACTATTAGTCAGTTTAAAATATGAAAATAATCTTTCTCTTTTGTTCACAAAAGAAAATAAATAAAGAATAATTAAATAAATTCATTAACTATTTTTCGTCATAATATACATGTATTTATAAGGAACAGTGACTGCCCTTGCTGTTAAACGGAATATTGCTGAACCCCTAACCGAATCAAAGTTTGGAAAAAAAAATGCTGAACTCTGCCAAACCGCACAGAACCCGACCATGGTGCTCAATTTACAGCACTACATATCACAATAAGTTTTAAGAGAATGGGTACCGTTATCTTTACTCTTTAGACAAGTGCATGACTGCATGTACATGTGCATCAGACAGTGCAAGTATGCCAAATGGATCATCACTATGAACATGACAGACAAAGAAAGCGGACAAAATAAACAACCCCTCATTCTACCCTTCACAATGGTTCTGGTAGTCAAAAGAACATCCCTTTACTGCTATTGTCTAAAATATGTGGAACAGGTGTCACATGCATATTCACCTGGAACTAAATGATTAAACATAAAAGCTGTGAAGGGATGTTCTTTTGACTACCAGAACCATTGTGAAGGGTAGAATGAGAGGTTGTTTATTTGGTCCACTTTCTTTGTCTGTCATGTTCATGGTGTGGGTACCGTTATCTTTACTCTTTAGACAAGTGCATGACTGCATGTACATGTGCATCAGACAGTGCAAGTATGCCAAATAGAATCATGAAGGGGCCTACTCAATCAAGCATGAGGAACTTCATATTCAGAGAAGTGTACATGTAGTACATTCGATCAGACTACTCCATAAACTTCCCAGCACATGTACATGTACAAGGTCAATATTGGTTATCCCATTCTCAAAAATTCAATAGATTATACACTGGAGTGCACACATGGCATTCTTTCATTTTTCAAAGGAATTTTTTTTTTACATTTTTAGTGCCTGATTCTTCTATCTTCCTTGCAGATGGAAAATTTTCAGTCATACTTTTATGACTATGACTATGACATGACTATGTGAACTTGATTACCATGTAAATGTATATTGTACATGGAAAATTTTCAGTCAGCTATTTGCAAATTGGGTGAACCTTCCAATTATGCCTCTGGGCACACTATGCATACATAGTATTAAAAGGGTATACAAAGATAAGGATTTTCATTTAAAGAAAGTTAATTTTGCATCTTGTTATGACTTTTTTATGAGATAAAAGGCATGACTAAAAAAAAAAGGAATCTCATACAAATTTTTAAAAAAAGAGATCTCCAATAGCTACATGTCATGGAATAGAACATGTACATTATGGGCCTATGGGTACTGCAGCTTTAACTACATGTAAATATAAAAGGATCTTATTCCCAAGAATTGCCTTTTCATTATTTAGAATCATTGCTGCTGTATGGTAAAACTGATTAACTTACAACTAACCAGCTGTAGATGTAATAACTTGTTCTCTAATTATTAGAGCTTTCCAACGTCTGAACATCGTTTTGAACTAGAACTCGATAAAGAATCATGGCCTGTGTATGTCTGAACGTATTGCGACCATAGAATGGTATAACTGGACGGGGCTTATCGTTAGTGTGGTCGAAGGAGACATGACCTTGCCATGGCAATGTGCGTAGTAGAAAAATGCGCATCTATGCAATGTTTCTTCTGAGAGATCAGGATGTGTGTCTGAACGGTCCGTAGGCTAAATGATGACAATTTTATATGTTTCTTTATCGAGTTTTGGTTTAAACGTTTTGTGTCTGAACAGGGGGTTAACATCACCTATCTGAGATCAAACATATTTTTTTGCCTATCACTTGCTTAATATTCAACTTGAGGTGGAAAGAACCCCACAGCATCTTTGTTCTGCTTTTATTCGTATTTCATCAAATACCAGAAAATTTTGAGGTGAAAACGGAATTGAATTCACAAACAAACCAGCTACTAAGGAAATGTTGCCTAGCAACAGAGAGTGTACAGGGTGACATTGCAAAATTTTGTTGACACAAATTCCTTGGTCGAAGGAAACAAAAAATACAAAATGCTCTTGCATTTGTGTATTGGTATAAGGGCCAGATCTAGAGGCACACACTTGAGCAACAGATTTTGAGAAAGCTACCTCTACCACTCAGCAGATGCCACAATCTCTTGATAAGAATAATGCTAAATCATATTGGTATTAGCAGGTTAAAAATGTGGGATGCCTCTAGAAAAATAACTATGTAGTCTGTGAGAAGCCACTACAACAAGCTCATGCTCAGCATATGTTGTAGTCTTCATGGGCAATCTAATATAGCATGGCATTTCTTATCTTCTATATGTACATCTGTTGTAAGCACGTTTAACCTTGGTACATTAACTGACAATCAGCTAATGAGGTAAATATCTGAAAATAAAATAACACTAATCTTAATAATGAACAGAATACACTGTACTGGCAAAGCTAATATCTAGCTAAACAATCAACCACAAAGCTAGTATAGCATTATAAGAGACATAATAATAATGATAATGATAATAATAATAATCATAATAGTGATAATATTACATTACATTTATATTTCTAAGCGAAGGAAAGAATTTGAAAAATATAAAAAAACAAAAGAGAAAAATAGAAGAACAGAAGAAAAGTACTAAATGAATAAATACAAACTTAACCTAGGGTTAAGTTTTTGAAATATAAGTAATTGACCTCAAATGCAAATGACCTTTGAGGCTTTGACCTTGACTTGTGTAATCTGAAATTTGTTCCACATGCTTTGCATTGATACATGACTTGGTACCCTTGTGAACAAGTTTCATGGAATTTGAACAAGTACTTTTAAAATGAAGGTATAAATTCAAAATTTAACCTTAGGTTTTTTTTGTTTTTGTTTTTGTTGTTGTGACATACATGTACATGTAATTCAAGTTAAGTGACCCCAAATGAATTTGACCTTGACTTTGTGACCTGAAATTTGTTCCACATGAATCTATGATATTTGATAAGCATTGTGTAGGAAGTGTCATGAAAATTGAATGAAAACTTTTGGATAGACAGTATTTCTTAAAAATGTTTACACCTCTGTCGCCATCGGAAAAGCAGCGCCTATATCTTGCTTTTGCTACATCAGGCAAGACAAAAACAACAACCAATTTGAAATGGCCATGGTACAATAGTTTCTTGAAAGCTGTTGGAGATGGGAACCTTGAACCTTCATGATTAGAACATTAGTACAGTAGACTAAGTGTAATTCGATGAGGTATTGAACAGCTGATGACTAAAGATACATTTGTACTGTTCCGCTGTCCTGGCAGTCATCCACATGGTCGTCCAATCATTCATTTATAATGATCATGTACCCAATGAGACTAACTGACAGGTGAATGTTTCCAAGGTGAATGTTGGTTCCTTCCTAATAGCATTAGGAAGTTCTCTGACATCATGAATAAAGAAAATAAGGAATTGGGGAAAAAAAGCTATGCATGTGGGTTTGTGGGTAAAAAAGCCAAGGGGGGGGGGGGGGGAGATGCATTTCCTGAATTTTCCAATTTTGTGGAAAAGAATCACAAACAATACTCTAATAATAATAATAATAATAATAATAATAATAATATAATAATAATAATAATAATAATAATAATTAATAATAAAATGATACGTACTACTACTACTACTACTACTACTACTACTACTACTACTACTACTACTACTACTACTACTAATAAGAATGAAATTAATATTATAAAGAAACATATCCATCTCTAGAGATGCTCAGAGAGTATACAAGAAAATTCATTTAATTTTAACTTTTCATGTTTAGATTTTGATATGAGAGATTTTTATTCATCACTGGACAAATTTGATTAAAGAAAATTACCAGGTACATGTAGCTTCTTTCTGAAGATCTTATAAATACATAAAATGTTCCAACTTTCAGACTGATGATTCACGCATCACATTCTACTGTAAAAGTGAACATTTTCGGTGATTACTTTTTCGCGCTCAGCCAAGTTAAATACAATCGCGCATCTTTAATTCTCATGCTTTCATTTTCACCCAAGCATCGTACTACGCGAAATACACGAAAATTTCCACACCGTGAAATATTCCACGTTTACAGTTACTTCAATTTATGTTTCCAAAGGAGAATATAACAGAGGAAAACAGATCTTCTCACTTGAAAAGTGAACTTGATCTATCTATGCTGACTCGCAAAATTTTTCCAGCAATTTTTCAAGGAATCCCATTGTTTGGCTTTAACAAACACTGTATACATGTAACATGTACATGTATAACTGTTTAGATCTACTCCACATTAACAATTGTATGTCCTCTCCTAAAGAAAAAAACAACAAGAAAAAAAAAGAAAAAAGAGAGAGAAAAAAAGGTAAAAACAGTCATTTTCCCTGCTGTTGAGACACAATTAATACCTGGGGGTGCCATTAACCCATAGAGGTACAGCATCTCCTAAAGGAGACGCTTTTGCAGTATCTGTTGGTCCAGAATGTTGGGCAGTACATAACATACATGAGCAGAAAGAGAAAAATGCACTGAAAATTTTGAGCCCATTCCCCAACGCTGTATGGTGTGGCGTTCTCGAATTAGAGCAGTGTTTAATTGTAATTAATCATTTAACTCTTTATATTGGCAATGCAGTGGAATAATACATAATCACTATTTCTGTGTTCAAATTGGCAATTTCTGATCAAATTTTTTTCAAGCTATGTAGGTGTTGGAAAATTATTTTTGTTGTCAATTTGAGGATTGAAGATGATTAATTTCAAGAAAGCTCTGTACTGCTATCGGTTAAAGGAAATCCAAACCCTAAGAAATAACTTGTCCTATACTGGCTACTGGAACCAGGTCTCCCCTGTAATAAGGCCTTATGGAATATAAGATGCAGTAGTCAATGTGTTAAGACTTTTTCTTGCACAACAGGCAATAGATTTCTATGAAAGTATGAGAGAAGGTATAAAGCAAAAAATATTTACATCTTCTCAATACAAATGGGTATCGTCAGGTTCTGAAACATAACTACGTGAACTTGATTACCATGTAAAATGTATATTGTACATAAATCTATGAATGCTTCATTTCTTGTGTGTGAGGTGATCAAGTATTTGAGTCCACCGCTATTTTCTTTCGCACCATAAATGTCAGAATGCAACTTACATGAATACATTAATAGAGGGTGAGGCTTTCGCACAATCAAAGATATCTATGTCAACTACTATACTAAGTATTATTTTCAAAATATTTTTGCTATGGTTCTTAAGTTATCGCGAGAACGAAAATGGGACGGACGGACGACCAAAAACATAATGCCTCCGGCACCACCTACGGTGGGCGGAGGCATAAAAACTAGGAAAATCATCTAAAATTGGCCTTTTTGTACACAAAAAAAGGTGTTTCTATGGCCAAAAATGTATTGATAAAGTAGGAATTCCTACTTTGAAAAGTGGCATCTCTGATGCAACCTAGAAGTTAACTGTCACTGCTGATCAACGGCCTATAGGAAATTGATTCTCCAACTGAATAGCTGTATTGTTTCCAATTTTCTTTTCAACCATTTGAAAGCCAAGCCTAGGGCCTCACAGGGAATTCACTGGCCATATGTAATGTTGTACAGAGACCATTGAAAGCATCCAATTACCACTGTTGCCTTATTATGTAATACTTTTCATGTCCATGGGACCCACCCAGCACTCCTTAAGATACACCCCTAGGACAATTCTCCTAGAAGCAGACTGAAAGTTCTGCCATATCTGGGCCCCGTTTCATAAAACTTGTTATCAGTAACAAATTCCACATTTCTATGACAAATTTGCTCTCAGTCAATCAGATGCAAGGAACTTGTTATTGATAACAAGTTTTATGATACGGGGCCCTGATCCACCGTACTTTGAGTAATTCCAAATGGAATGATGCCACCATATCTTTTTTTAATCATCATGTTTTAAGTAAATATTGATTGGTTCAGATAAAATCCTGAAAGAGCAGGCTTAAAAATGGTGTAAGTTGAAGTTTAAAAAACAAAGAAATACAGGAAATATTTGTAAAACAACAGAAAATAGTGAGATCACATTCCCATCTTTAATATAATAAATATTTTTAAGGTTGAAGATGAATTGCACAAAAAATATCACCTCCCTGGCCTTTCATTCCTTGATAACCAATCAAACTCATGCATATGATATGAATAAATCATAATATTTTGATTAAAAATCAAAACCTCCAAAAACACCTGGTCTTTTGTAAGGGGTAAACTTCATGTCGTAAGTATGAAAGTGATTTATTAAATCTCACCTTTGAAGAGAGGTGTTATCTTCTTGAAGGCCTCTACTGGTCCATAGCGGATGTACTGACCAAGACCAAACTCAAGAAGGAGCAGAGGAATACCGGTCAAGAACAAAGTGATGAAGTATGGTATCAGGAATGCACCTATTAGAGTAAGATACATGGAAAAAGAAATATGGGATAATTTTCTAAAGGAAATATTGAGGAAAGCAATAATGGGGGATAAGGGAGAATATAGAGAAGAGGAGGAGGGGGGTGTGGGGTATTAGGAGTTTGGTGTGGTGAAGGACAGAGGGAGGAAGAAAAAAGAAGTTTCAAGTCGAAACATATTTATCAAACACATTTAAGGTGCTTTCACACATGATGCGACAGTGTGGTAACACACTGTGGCGCTACACTGTTTCGTCTTCACACATGGTGGGACTTTGTGTCACCACATATGCTAATGAACGCGCATTAACGCATCAACTCTCACTAAGAGAGCATAGTGTCAAAACTTGCGCAAGCAATCTCATGGCAACAATTTTTGCACTAACTTTTTAGAAATTTGATTGCTGCACATTTTTTGTGTATCTCGGCAGCAAACAAATGTGTCCTGCTCGGCGACATTTTTTTGTCACCCCATACCCCATAGGCTTGTACACAAAAAAGTGTGTGACACAGCGTGGTACCACACTGTCGCATCATGTGTGAAAGCACCTTTATTTCCAATTATTTAAATGATAAACAAGATAATGAAACAATGAAATGACACACATGTATTTTTTAACAAAATATGACCCCTCCCCCCCAAAAAAAAAACAAACGAACCCATTCACTGTAGTTACATAAATAAT